>WBNM01012185.1:38535-97231 GCA_013399055.1 Ramphastos sulfuratus
TTTTTTTTTTTTTTTTTTTCTTTTTTTTTCTTTTCTTTTCTTTTCTTTTCTTTTCTTTTTTCTTTTCTTTTCTTTTCTTTTTTTTTTTTTTGGACAATTTTAATTTAAACAATTTCTGCAGTTGTCCAGATTTTCCTTAGCCATCATGTCTGTCAGTAGTGTGCTGGAGTGAGCAACATTATGCCTGGCTTGAGGGAGAGTTGGACGTGCAACATTGTCAGTTCTGGAGCACATCCTGGGCAGCAAGCAAGTGCCTGGCCCCAGGGCTACAACAGATGTCTCAATTGCTTTTTAAACTTTAGGACTGAAACTGGTTCATGATTGCCAGTGCCCTATTTAGACTGGTTAGCAAATAGCAAGTCAAAAAGTTGCTTCAAACTCCATTGCAATGAAGGATCCCTTGGATCCTTATGCTGCTCTGGTTTAAGACCATGTCTCCTATTTTAAGTTTGCTGAGAACTACTGTATGGTAAAGACCTTGACTTAATTGCTGATTGCAAGCATGACTTTATTAAATATCAAAGTGTGCACTTCCTTTGTGTGACAAAGCACTGCGAGGTCTCCTAGGGATGTGTTGTCATTGTTAACATGCTAATCATATTTTAGCATATGGGAAAATACAGATTATTTTCAGTGAGAACCAAACTTCCCACCCAGTCAGATACTGTGTCTGTGTATTTATGGTGCAGTTTTTCAGGAGTTATTCTACAATAGGGATGTAAAACACATTCAACCCAAATTAGTAAATTATTTTCCTGCAAATACATCTGTTGTGTCTTCAAAAATAATACAAAGACAAGCCAAGATGTCAAGAGGAACTGTTGTTTGCCATTAAACAGATTTAGAAAAAAAGGAGAATAGAATCATAGAATCATTTAGGTGAGAAAAGATCCTTGAGATTATTAAGACCAACAGTCAACCTAAAACTATGAAGCCCACTACTAAACCACATTCCTAAGCACCACATCTACATGTCATTTAAATACATCAGGGTATGGTGAATCCATCACTTCCCTGGTCAACCTGTTGTAGTGCTTGACAACCTTTTTTCCTAATATCCAACCTTAACCTCCCATGGCACAGCTTAAGGCCATTTCCTCTCTTCCTGTCACTTGTTACTAAGGAGAAGAGACCAACCCCCATCTCATTACAGCCTTCTTTCAGGTAACTGCAGAGGTCTCCTGTCAGCCTCCATTTCTTGAGGATAAACAATCCCAGTTCCCTGAGCCACTCCTTAAGAGACTTGTGCTGTAGACCCTTTACCACCTTCATTGCTCTTACTGCAGACCAGCTTTGCTATGTGTTTGGTGTTTGGTGTTTTCTGACACACTCAGCACCGCTTGTAGAGGAAATTCCTGTTCCTACCTATTGAAACAAGCTGAGTATCTGTTAGCCTTTCTGTGAGGACAATACAACAGTAACCTGGCTCACTCTGTTCCTTTGCATGAGGGGCTGAACCTCCTGTCATCCCCATATCCTTCCCAGCATTGTTGCAAAGAGTTCATCCCAGGAAGGCCAGCACTTGCTTGAACTTACTTAGAATCATAGAATCATAGAATGGTAAGGTTGGAAGGAGACCTCAAGGATCATCTAGTTCCAACTCCCTGCCATAGGCAGGGACACCTCCCACTAGTACAGCTTACTCAAGGCCTCATCCAACCTGGCCTTGAACACCTCCAGGGAGGGAGCAGCCACAACCTCCCTGGGCAACCTGTTCCAGTGCCTCACCACCCTCACTGTAAAGAACTTCCTCCTAACATCTAGTCTAAATCTTCCCTCTGCCAGTTTAAACCCATTGCCCCTTGTCCTGTCATTGCAAGATCTTATAAATAGTCCTTCTCCAGCCTTCCTGTAGGCCCCCTTCAGATACTGGAAGGCTACTATAAGGTCTCCTCGAAGCCTTAAGCTTACTTCCACAAAATGGTAATACCCACAATGGAAGCAGGTACTGGGCATGGGCCGATCTGCCTGCTCTCCTGCCTGGAGCCTCTGGGATGCTTAGGCAGCTATCTTGGTCTTTGAGAAACCTTTTTTTTGTTAACTTATCACAGGGCGCTGGTGGACTCCTTTTTTCTGTAAGTGAGATAGAAATAATACAAAAGTAGCCCTATCACATCATGTTGTTGTATTCCTGCTTCAAATTCAGCACAAAATAAAGAGTTTACAATGCAAAGGCCTATGATTGCTTGTGGAAATCTAGCTAACAAACAAAGCAGTAAACTTACATTATTGTTTAATATTAAAATGTTAAATTTTCTGTGTCCTGAGTCTGAAACACGATAATAGGCTAAATCCTATTTGAACTGAACGTGTTGTCTCCAGTTTATTTGTCCATTAGTGTTTACTGATAAATTGATCTTTCTGTAATGATTTTAAAGTAAGGAGTACTCTATAAATCACTGTTTTAATAGAAACAAGTACAATATTTATGGTAATATTTTACTAGCAAAACACTGGAACACAACTATCTTGATTTATAAATAAACCAAAATCAACCAGTATATCATGCATTATCCAAGAAATTGCCTGGTTTTTGTTTAATTTGATCTAGTAAATATGATTTAATAATTGTTTTAGAATAAGATTTTCTATTTCTGAAATAGCTTTCCCCTTTGATAGATTTTAGTATATACATTAATCAAACTAGCCAATTAAAGGATGGACTATTATGCTGCATGCTTTATTTTGCTTTTTTGTGCCCAGGTATAGAAAATTAGCAGGGTGACTGTCTCGGAGCAGACTCTGCTGGGCAAGTGAGGAACTCCTCTGCCTATCAGCTCAGCAAGTCCTCACTCAGTACTACCATGGAGGTAAGGATTGCTCCCCTAAGGATTGCTCCCCAGCCTGGGTGAGCCCAGGGAAATAATAAGGAGCAGACTATATGAAGGAGCTATGGAGAAATGTTAAGGCCCCATCCCTCTGTCTGATCCAGTGGGTTTGAGTGCCCACCTCATTTAACCACATTTCTTGTACGCCTTTGAACCTCATATGTGTGTAACAGCTAAGCTCTAATAAAGGACCACATTCAGTAAATGGGTGTTATTTTTGTCATGTCAGTGCTTATTCTTCAGTTTCCAGTTCCAGTTTTGCAAATGCTCTGAGTGGTAGTTTGAGGGTCTCAGGTTCCCCCCGTGCCAGGGGATGGACCTGGTCCTCCCTGGAAATTGTAATTTTGTTACTCAATCCCATGCTTCTGCTATCTCTTTGCAAGTGGGCAGTGAAGTCCAATCTTTTCTCTCCCTTCCTTTCAGCTCTCTGGAGGGAGTCTTACCTGGGTAACTGTGGGGGATTAACCTGCCTTCAGCCTCCGAGGCCACAGTGAATTTCCAGCTGTGCAGTCAAGGCTGCGTGGCCTAATGGGAGACAAACTGGGGGGGAGGGGGAGAAAATGACCACTGGGGTTTGGTGGTTTAGCCTGGTTGAGGGGAAGATTTTGGGGGAATTCTCATGTATCCTGTATCTATGTTAGATGTTAAGGATTCATGCTTGCTGTATTTTTTTTCCTTCCTGCACATCTTTAAATACAACTTTTTTGTATTCCACTCCAACTCAGCAAGAGCGTTATTATGTTACTGCCTTTTAAAAGTGAAATACTCAAATCTGTCCGTTCTTCAACAAAAACCTAGACAGAAATTGGTGGCCCATATGCTGCATGCTCTAATAGATTAAAAAGAATATTTCAGATTAGTTGCTATGTATTTTAGATGGTTTCCTAATGTGAGAAGTACTTTTTTCCGTTGTTGAGGTGCTATTTCATTCCTCCTAAAGCACAAATTTACCCTACCTTTCACATCCTCAGTACTTCCACCTTGAGTGCTGCCAACATTACTACTCAGGCTCTTCTGTTTAGTACCTCAGGATGCCGGAGTGCCAGCACTGGTTACTGCCTCACAACAAAACTGGGTTAGTGCTTAAAGTTAGTGCACCACAGGCGAGTCCCTGTGCTTCACAGCATGCGTAAAGAACACCCAGTTGCAAGACAGTTCGATACGGAGTTGTTGAAAGAGCCTCACTGAGTTGTGCTTCGATTTTTTGTATGTCATACTCAGAGTTCTTTGTTTTCAATTTTAAGCGCAATGCAGTAATTTTGCTGCTGTTTCTAAACAATATAATTTAATTGTAATAGTTGCTGACAGGGAGAGGAAATCTAGGCCTTTGGTATTTGGGTAGTTGCAGCTTTTAGTGCTCTGAGGCAAAACAAATGGTTTGTTTTCTTCAGGCACTCTGGAAGTGAATTTGAAGATTCGGATACTGGGGTAGGACATCTTGTGTTTTTTACCTCCATTTTCAGAGCAAAGTTGTTAAATTTTTCATTAGTGTAGGACTTCTCATTTCCAAACTGAGCAGCTATTTAACAGTGTTTAGCTACCCTGTGAGACCTACATTTCTGATTTATGGCTAGTTATTTCAGCAGCATTAATACATCAACAGGGCCTAGCAAAGCTATCTGGCAAGGGCGAGACATTATCTTTGTACCTGCTGTTCACATATTGCAAACAGTTTATGATGTTTCTTGTAGGTCCCTCGAAAAAAAAAGCTTTTGAGAAATGTTGAGATGTCTGTTCCTTTCTTTTGTGCTCTGCTCACAAATCACCCACTGTAAGATAAAACTGGAGTCTGAGGAATCATAATTTAATTGTCTATCGAGCTGGCAATCTGCTTCAGCAAGTCCTTATGTCTCTTACAGGAGCCTACTGACCTTCTCTCAATGACACATTAAAAAACAATAGAGCCAGCAATGATGTTTCCAGAGTTGCTGCAACTTTGGGGTCAATTAATTGTCACTTAGCATGATATATCTGAACTCATTATTAGTTTTTCAGCCTGCAGGTGGCTCAGGGCAGGCGTGCTTGCCTTGTACATGGCTTAAAGACCTGTGTTTCCTAGATGCTGAAGGAAAGAGAGTAGTATCATGCTGTCAGCTTTATAAACAGAGGTTCCCATTGATTTCCAGGATCTGTATGTGTCTACCCTGATGATGAAAGTCCTGTATGAGAGCCTGGGCATGGAGCTATTTGAGTAAGTATCAGTGTGGTGTCCTGACCAGCTAGCCAGGTGATAGGCTACCAGGGTCCCTCTGAAGACTGAGCATTTACCCACTTGTTTTTCCTTAGTAAGTCTTTAGAAACTCTGTGATGGGTTAGAGTGGATTACTCCCCCAGTAGAGTAAATTCACTACAACTCAGAATTTGGAAAGTCAAAATCAAAACAAAACAAAACAAATTATTTATAACAGTATAAGGAGAATAAACTACTACAGAATATAATAACCTTAAAGATGGGGATGGGGTCAAGCAAGGCAGCAGCCAAAACATCGGTGGGGGAAGATAGCAGCAGGCACAGCAGAAGCAGCAAGGGGCAGATACAAGCTGTGCTTCCAGGCATAAGCTTTTGATGCTCCAATGAAATTACATTAACTTATCCATTGTTCCCATTTTATGGCCTATCCCTGGAATGTTCATCTCTCCACTCAGAGACCCCAATACTCTTCCACTTCTAAGTTTCTCTCTTCCCATTTTTTTTAAATGTCTGAGCTATAAATCTAACTCAAACGGCCACAAACTCATACAATGATTGTCCAGCACACACTATCCAAGTTGCGTTGTTACTCAGGTATTTCACAATACTATTGACTGCCAGAAGATGGTTGAAAAGCTCTGGAAGGCACAGGGTGATGATATACAAGTAAGCTGGGGGTGGGGTGTTGTTTATTGGTTTTGTTTTCGTTTGTGATTTGATTTGTCTTGGTTTTGTTTTTTTTCCCACAAGAGAGAAAAAAACAAACAAAAAAAAAGGGCTAGCTCCATAGAGCAATGGGTGAACCTTTGCTATTTAATAGCTTAGCTCTCTACTTTGCTCCTGGGTCCTGCCACCAGAGACTGGCTGCTACACATTTACTGTTCTCCTTCCAGACTGCCTCTGAATGACCCAATTGGCTCCCTCTGAAAAAACAAAAGAAGCATGGCTTAGGGACAGTCAGCCCCTGAGGCTGATGCTTGAGCCTGACTCTGTCTTGCCTGCACTAGACCTGTGGATTACCTCTGTGAATCTCCCCAGGCCTGCCTGCACCTTATAGACACAAGGAGAGCAAATAGATATTGCAGTGATTTTGAAGCCTTCTATGTGGAACTTGGATTTGGGAGATGAGATGCAACATCCAGGCAGCTGTGTCTCCCAAGGGTTTATCCATCTGACTACTTACTGTGTAGAAGAGGCCCCAAAGAAGTTTTAGTTTTACTTATCTGTTTAATTTCTGGGTGATGCTGGGCCCTTGATGTCTGAGTAAGAGCTCTGGCACAGTTTCAGTGGCAGCACTGAGCTTTTCTTCAGAGGGCATATTTAATTATATCAGTGTTTTAAGTGCTGTATTCTCAATACTTCTAATATCATAGTATCACAGAGTATCTGTATCAAAGGTAAAAGCCGAAGTTTTATGTGCTATAGGAAAATGGAGAAAGGATTTAGTAGCCATCTGCCTGCTGGAAGTAATTCAGTTATTTTTAGTGTTGTTTTGGAGTAGATGTTGACTGTGTAATACAGAAGAGGACTGCAATAGTGATTCATTGAAGTATGATTTGCCATAGACATAGGAGAGGAATTTAGAGCTTGTTGTCCACGACTCGTTGTGAGTGGGTCCTGCAGCCTGTGGCAGCCAGGGAAGCTGTCGGGCACGATGCAGCAGCTGATTGGCCATTTCTTGGGGTTTCCTCTCCTTTTTGTTGCCTCTGTAGAGGTCAGCAGCTGACTCAGACCTCCCTGTCACATAAATATCTCCAGGCTTTACTTCAAAATGACCACTGTTTGCTGTAGCATGCATGTCTCCTTTTTCAGCTGTGCTGTAGGAACTTTTTTTTTTCTGAGTGGATGTCGTAGTGGGTGGAGAGGGAAAGAGGAAGGAACATTTGCTGCAGCTGCTGCTGTGGACTTCAGAGGTGGGATGGCTTGGGGAGAGCCAGAAAATAAGAATACTTATTGTGCTGGTTTGAGCTANTTCTTCACTAGGTGGTGAATGAATGGCTCATGGTGGACTTCTGTCAGATCCATCTATTTTTTTCTGCCCCAAGAGGTGGTGGGGCTGCTCAATTACACTTCTCAAGAAGGAAGGAAAAAAACAGAATCAAGGAAATAGCAATTGGTCCCTTGTCAAGAGCAGAGAAAGCTGCAACATAGGGATGCTACCCATTAGGCAGATCATGCATGTATGTCACAGCCAAAACCAGGTAACAGCCTCCAGTCACGAGACTTCTTCAGATTGCACGTGGAACTAGCAATGGCTGGCTGTGCCGTCAATGTTGATGCTTGATCTTTCAACACATTTGGCAAGAGCTAAGTGAAATTCTTGGAAGAGTCTATCAAAAATCAAGATGAGAAAACTTCTGTTTGAAAAAAAAAAGTGGTGACATGGAGCACTTGGGGTTCTCTGAAATACTTTGCAATGTAACACATATCAAATATTTATCAGATTATTTTCTGTTTGTACAACAAGTGGAAGTTGTGAATCCTAATGGTTCTGAAACTGCTTGTTTGACAAACACTTTATCCAAAATTTCACTTATTGTTAGCACTGTGGTCTGTTTGCACTGCTAATAAAATCATTCCATGCATTTATCCTGGCACATGCATGCTGCCATTTCACAGTGTGGCAGCTGAGTTTGAGAGGGCAGCACAAATGCACATAATTCAAGTTAAGTCTGCATCAAAGAGAGAACTGCACAAAATCAAATCCAGGCTAGAACTGTTCAATAATTTACTGTCCTACTGGCTTCTTATTTTCCAGAAATGCAGTTTTAGAGAATCTCAATATGCCTGCTGAATCATGTTGGCTAAATATAAACCAAAAGTAATACTTTTTCTTTGTTTGAAATGTTTCCATTTGGCATTTTCAAAACAAAACCAAGTTAACTTCTTACTTTGAAAATTCATTCCACACTTGCACTTCATTCAGTATGAGAAGGGACAGAAAATGCTTCAAACCAAAGCAAAGCTTTTCATCAAACCTCAAAATAAATTACTCTAACTGGAAGACACTTATTCTTGGTCCTTGGTTGTACTACTCTTCTGAGGGGCATGTGGCTTTTCACTCTGATAATTGTCACTATGGGACATTGGATGGCAGCATGTTCCTGGCAAAGTGGTGCTGATGTTGCTAAAAACTGCTCCTTATCAGGGTGGACATGTGGGGTAGGTATCCCTTGTGGGTCCTAGAAGAGTATCAAATAAAACCTAAACCATTGGCTGGACCAAAGCCCATGTTTTCAGCTAGCACATTTAAGCAAAGGGAGCTTCCAATTTCTCCAGCATACTTATGTGCTGAGAGTGCTAAGGAAAACCAGGGCAGAACTCTGTAAGTGGAAATGTGACCCAGGTGTTCAAGAGGAGACAGTTTGAAGAGGTTCCACCATGAAAGGTGCCCTCAGGAGAAACTCTGACTTAGAAGTACTCTCCCTAAAACCAGGTGTGGCAGCTGGGAGCTGTACCTGGCAATGTCATCCAGCATTTTTTTATTCCCCACTCTGTATTGTATTGTAGCCTTGGTGCTATTGCAGCATTCAAAGTGAGAAACAAACAAGCCTCATCAATGGTCACCCACCCAAATCATGTCCTTCAGCACTCTTGCCTTTCCTGGGCAGTGGGTTCTCTCTCTGGATGTGATCTTGTCCATGAATCATGTTTTCAGAAGCCCACCCTCCTTCACTCATCATAGGATCATAGGATATTAGGGGTTGGGAGGGACCTCTGGAGATCAAGTCCAACTCCCCTGCCAGAGCAGGACCATATAATCCATTGCAGGTTGCAGTGTAATTCTTTCTGCACTTGCTTCTCCACACTTTTCCACAGTGGATTTCAGCCAGGCCTCAGCACAGCAAAGAGATGAAAATGTAGCTGTTCTCACTTGAAAATTTCCATTTTTGAGTAATAGGACCTGCTGATCATTTTAAAATTCAGATATGAGCAGACATGATATGGGCAAGCTTTTCTCATGCCACACTACAGTGAAATTTTTGTGGTGTTTGCCCAAACATGATCATAATTCAAGGAAACAGATGGGAACTGTATCGAGGGCAGCAGTCTCTCCAGCTGGAGGAACTGCTGCCAGCCACTGACTGGTCTCCCTTCGCTCTCAAGCTGTACAGGTCCTGCTGCAACTGCCCCTGCAGAGCTTACCATTGAAAGTAAGGGAATTTTCTAGGGAGCTTAACAATTTTTTCCCCCCACTCTCTGTGTTAGGAATAATGGGAATACCATGGTAACAGCTTTCCCTTTCAAGAAGGAAGGAATATTTTGATGGTGAATGCTGTACAGGATGGAAACAGAACTGATCCAAATTCTGTGATTTTGAAATTAACTTAGTAAATTATAGATAAATCTTCTCAGGAATCATAGAATTTATTACATAATTATGTTACCTCTGCATGTTGTGCCCTTTTATAGATTTTTATAAAAGGAATGAAAAAAAAACCAAACCAGGACATGAGGGAAAAATAAAACAGGAAAAAGAATAATAAACTTAGCAGTCTATAATTTGCCATCTACAAAAGGACAAAATTTAAGGATTCTGAAAAAGACACCAGAGGTTGATACAAAGAAATTTAGAAGCACCCCTTGCTGTAATCCTTAGTTATTGTAGGTCTCTTACAATTTGAGAAAATAGATGACACAACCTATTTAAAAAAAAAAAAAAAAAAAAAAAAAAAANAAAAAAAAAAAAAAAAGGGAAAAAAAAGCCAGACAAATCCTTGACTTTGAATATTTTTAATTATGCTGATATCAGTTGAAAAATAACTGAGAAAAGAATGAAAGGAGTTTTATTTTCTGTAGAAATAATGCAGGATTGTTTTCTTATGTAATTTGAATAGAAGTCCTGCAGAGGCTAGTGGGAAGTATTCAAGAAAGTAATATAGCTGTGGTTATTAATGTTTCCTCATTGTTCTGGCACAAACGTCTCAAATCTCATTCAGGGCTCCTGAGATGTTTCACCAGTCTTAATTCTTCCCTCACAATTATGGATGTAGGAATACCCACTTTACAGTTGGAAGGAGCAAAGAGGGGAGATGCATTGATGTTGGATTACGTGGTGACAACTCTGAGTATGTGAAGTGAGGCTCACAAAGTTAGTTTGTATTTTAATATGAGCACCAAATGGTTGGTTCTCATTGTAATGTGTAAAAGCGGAAGGTGTTTTCATCCTCAAAATTTTTATGGTTAAGAAAGTGTTGTTAGCAGCATAGTTTTATTGGGATTATTTTATTATGTTCACACCTAGGGATCTGAGGCACAGACAAGCATTTGCAAAACCTGAAAGCTAACCTGCTGTGCTAACCAATGCATCCTCTGTGGACAAAATTATTTTACAGTTGCTTTGTAAGTGTTGGTATTGTTAAAGTTCAATGTTGGTGACAAAGGAGTACTTGAAGAGGTCAAATAAAGGCACTTCAGTCTGGAGTTATTGCAGGACTCCTGATAAGCAGCAAGGAACAGTGCTTACTGAGAAGTATGGAAAAAGGATGCTAGGAGTTACTACCTGGGTAACGTACTTTGAAATACTAAATGTCTGTATCAATGGCAAACTAAACAAAGGGTTCTTTTATCTCCTGGACCCACTCACCTAATGTAAGAGAGCCAGGGACTTGCCCTTAGCCATGAGGCCAGGTGCCATGGATTCATTTGCACACACGTCACTTATGGTGAGCGTCATTCAGTGCAAACTGGGTGCATCCACTCTGCATAGTACTTAACCCTGACTCTCGTCTGGGACACATATGGTAGTCCAGTATCCCTGAGGTATAATTGGGAATTTTTGTTGTTTTCTATTCAGTGTTTTTAACTGTTGGATTTTATTTTGTGATTTTATTTCGTGAAGCTGAAGATGCACATTACATAACCTGGGACAAGGCAGGAGGTCATAAGATAGAAGCCGCTCATACAAACCCCATTGGGATAATGTTATAAAGCTGTATGTGAGGGAGGCATCTGTACCTGTTTTCTTCTCCACACCTCAGGGGAGTACATCCTGCAGTGGCTTATCCCCATGATGAGGAGCTGGCTCAGGAAGAGCTGGCTGGGGTGAAGCAAACCAGAGCCAAACAGAGCAAAAATTAAGTGTTGCAAATGATCAAGGCTTTCATGACTGACCTCTCTCTAGGTGATAGTAATTAATTGAACATACACAATAAGGAAATAACAGATGTCTTCATCAGTTAATTTGCTTTTGTATTCACAGAAGGGGCAAAGAGATGCTTCTTATCAGTGGAGCCTGGGATCACTTGGTGCTTGGCTGGAAGCATCTGATATGAACTAAGAATGACCATGCTCCTACCTCAGTGCCATGTTAGCCCCTACCTCAAGCCTCAGAGCAGAGCCTGAGACAGTTTTGTAGGGGTTACTGCCCTCCCACAGGGCTTATTACAGCTCCCAGCTTGAGACCTGTGAAAACGTGGGCACACACACCTTTGACAGGCAGGAAGTGGGTGCAGGGGGGCATGCTGGGGGTGCAAGTAGAAGGCATGGGTCAGCCGATACCTCCAACACATGCCTCCAATACCTGGTTTCACCCTTGGCTTGTACTTGCATGTGCTTTGGGAAAGTGAAAAGCTAGAAAGCTGTCGTGAGCCTGACAGGAATTATTCTTGTGAGCTGATTCCAGAAGGCACAGAAAGCACTAGGGTGGGCAAGAACTGAGGCCAGCACAACCGTCTTGCCTTTTCTGTCCTCATGCTTTGCATAGCACCCATCTTCAACTACAAGAAGATTGCAACTACAAGGTTGCAAGATGACAGAAATCAAATAGAATGTTGTTATTTGTGCATTTCTGAGAAGGTCTCAAATTTATGCTCGCTCTGATTTTCCTGGGTGCATTGCAGTGGAAAGGTACAATGTCCAATGGTGTTGTGTTATTCTTTTCACTAAGGTGCTGTGAGCTTCATGGTAAAGCCAACAGGAAAGCAAAAGCCAGGAAAAGAAAAGCAAAACTACTGCCTTAAGAATAATAAAATATGCTGACTTATAGGGATTAATAAAAGATGATAAACATTCTTAAAGCAGATTTCTAGTGGGCAGATGGTAAGAGACAGTTTTTGTCACTCAGAGTGATAGTGGTTAATTGAAGACAAAAGATAAAGAAATAACAGTTGCATTCATAATTTGCTTTTCTATTCAAAGATAAGAAAAACGATAGTGACTTTTAAGTAGGAGTTGTGTCCCTGATACAATTGGAAAGGACTTATTCCAAAGACAACAAGAATAGAAAGAGGTATTGAAGACATATAAGACATATCTAGGAGGATGACAGAAATCAGTAACCAGCTATGTCTGCTGAAGTTTTGCATTTTTGTTGTATGACAGAGGCTCGGATCTCTGTTGATGCAAGTGGATGAAATGTTTGTTAATTATGTTTCAATAAAATAACAAACTGTGATCTCAAAGCCATCTGTAAATGGAAAACCAGGTGGCTGAGAAGCAGAATGAAGATTGCAAATAGAGGATCATAAAAATTTGGAGTGCAAGAACCACTTTTATGTCTGGTCTGTTAATGAAAAGATGCAGTAAATGCTTTCTGTATTTGTATGCTTTACCTTGCTCAGTATTGCTGAGGATCCTGCTTTGCTCTTTGGCCCTTCTTTTTATTGAAAAAAGTAATTTTTTTTTTTTTGCTGACTGTGCCATGAGTGAATTCTCCCTGAAGTGAGCTCTCTTTACTATAGCCAGATATGTTATCACCCTGATGTGATCTCTCCTGCTTCACCGAAGGTGTCATTTGAGCCCCCTTTATTTAACACTCCTGTCATTGTCTCTGTGCTGTGGAGGCAGTTAGTGTCACCTACAAGGAAGTGTGGCAGTAGATGACACCTTCACATAATCAGTTGCGAGGCTCAGAAAAAAAGGATGCTTCATACTTTTTTGTTTCTTCTTCTGACCTAGATTGTAGGATCTGCTTCCCCTCCCACTTTGGTTTTGATTTGTTTTATTTATTGCTGGAAATGTGTTGTGATGATCTGCATTATGGAGGAATGCTGTCCTTCCAAATCTTAAATCAAAACTAATTTCCTGTGTTGATAGCGTTTTCTCAGTCTCTACACTTCTCTCTGCTTAAAGGCATGATGTGGGTTTGGGAGTTCCCCGCCCCCCCCCACTTTGTAAAATGACCCAGGCTAGAACTCAGTCGGCTGGAAGTTTAGATGAAGCTCTATTTACAGCTCAGCACAATATACAAGCAGATATATACACTATAGACAGAAATATTTACAGAAGTATACAAGGTAAAGGTAATACAGCAACACAACACCCCTCCCAGAAATCAGAGACCCCAGGAGGGGCTCCCAACCACCCTTCCACCTTCTCCCCACCCCTATACCTTACCCCAAGGTTTTGAGGATCGGCCAGAGGAGGAGTTAGAAGAAAAGTGATTAGTGAAATTAATTTGTCGGAGAGAAGAAGCCAGAAGTTGCAGGATAGCCCCAGACACTGTACCCCAGAGAGCGTGACAAGCCCGACCGAGACTGCAACGAGCCCAAGTGGCTTATCTTTTGTTTTGAGTACTTATTCCTAAACATCACAGCAAGCCTATGAGTGAAGTAGACATCACCATTGTTTCCTTTTCACAGCCTATAATATAATTTTCTATATTAAAATATTCCAATTAGCCTTAAACCAGCACAAGGCACCAAAATATTCTAATTAACATGAGACTTGTCAGTCCATAACTTTTCATAATACAGAACTATTCTATTCTATTCTATTCTATTCTATTCTATTCTAATTCCTCTGTAATGAGTGGGTGAATCACATAGAATAGGAAGGAGTTCAAAAGATGTTTTTCAGAAGCATTTGTGTATTTTTTTTTATATGGATGTTAAATACAGATCACATAAAAACAAATCAAAAACCTTGCCTTCAGGTTTTCATAGTGGGCAGGAGTAATTTCCATATGTTTGCAGAACACGTATGCAATTGATATGTGTTTAAAGTATGAATATATGAAGTAGATGATGCATTCATTATGTGAAGTTTCTCACTGCAAACCTTTCCTCAGGGTTATTATTTTAACTGGTAAACAGGAAAAGCTAAGTAAAATTGGGTTGCGAGTTATTTAATGTAGAATAAGGTAGAATTTGATGTCATTTACTTAATTCTGTAGAACAAAAAATGTTCTTCTACAGCATTTCAGCATGTGCTTTGTAAAATATATTTGCCCTCATGAATGCTGAGAGGCAATGATACCCAGACATAATTTTCAAGGATCTTGCTCTCTGTGTTGCAGGCATCCACAAAGCTTATACTATTGCAACCCCTCCCCCTGAAATGAGGAGCATTTAATACTGTATATATATTTATGGTTGATTTAAAATAAACTGTGCTGGAAAGCAGCTTTTAGAGCCAGCTCTCGAGTTTGATATGGAAGAGCTGTAGCTCTGTTAGTAACTCAGGTTGTTTCTAGTAGAACATTCCCTGTACTCTTAACCACAGTAGGATCATGTACATAGCTTTATCTCTGTGCCAAAATCAACCAGAAAATTGGAGCTAATTACATCACCGTGTGAAAGGGTTACGGGAAGACTGTGAAGGTTTGTGATGGAATAAAATCTGCAGCTTTGAAGGATATGATTTTAACCTCATTTTGGAAAGTGTAGGCTTTCCAACATTTATCATAGTTTCTTGGAGTTATATAAGGTATTTTTCCCTTCTGAAATGTATGAATTAATTGATCAACCCAAATTTCACTTTAATTAAGCTTTTGCCTGTGACTTGTTCTTTGATGTGTGTAAATATATTCTGAATAACACCAGCTTTTTTTTTTCATGCTGATTTTGAAGTCCTTTAAAAGTGAGATGAGGATGCTTCTAATTGAAGCACTGGCTCTGTATCTCAAAAGTATGGTGCCCTCTAATTATTTGTTGCTTCCCTTTAGAGAACTATCAAAGTGACACTGAAATTTCAGAATATAGGCTTTACAAAAAATGTTGGAAAGCTATTTGCAAGATTTGTTAAACAATCAGAGCCCTTCAGGATGATTTTCGAATTGACTGTTACAGTATATGAAGCGCACAATGAAGTTAAATTGTCATTATTAAAAATTAGCCAGTAAAAATGAGGCAGAAACGTCTACAGAGAGTGTTTCATTGCTGCAGTCTCAGAAGCCGAAACGTCTGTCACATCTGCAGCTCATTATGACCTGAAATGGGAGAGTGCCTGGTACATCTGCGAGAACAATGTCTAGTGACTTCTGGGGCAAATGGACATTGCTGGTGCAGGGCACCAGTAAGTCTTTATCCTCAATGGCATGTTCCACATGGCCCCCTGACAGCTGGCATGAGAGGTCATCGTTGCCTCTGCAGCACTTTGTCTTCATTTGCGTTGAAAGCAGAGAGAAGCCTCATTCATTCAGAGGAGAGGATTTTCACAGGCGGCTGATTGTGTCACCCGCATGCTGCCTGTGGGACAGGGGTCTTGGTTTTGGTGCTTGTCACCACCAGTTACACGGTTATCTGTAGCAGGCAGGTGTGGGCATGAGGCCACCTAGCACCTGGCATTGAAGGGGGCATTGCAGACATGGTGGAGGTGAGACCTTCCATCTATCTGGGTGTCACTCTTCATGATGTGTGGATAGACAGGGCTGGGGGGATTTGAGTACTGAAGCTCAGCAGAAAGTCCACAGAAACAGGAAGAGGTGCATCTTGCAAAAATTTATAATCCCTCTCCTCTGGCTTGCAACTCTGGAACATATAAAAATTAGGAAAAATTGGTTGTAGTATTCACAAAGAGTGGATTCTCCCCAGCCTGTTGGTTGGGGTTTTTTTTGTTTGGTTATTTTGGGTTTGGTTTTTGGTTTGGTTTTTTTTTTTTTTGGTTGGTTTGTTTTTTTTTTTTTTTTAGTAAAAGAATCATTTTAACAAGTGCTTCCAACAAAACAGAAGCAAACTGCTCTGTTGCTATAAGCCAAGCACCTGGCACAAGGCACCAAAGCCCAACTATCCATAAACCACTGAAAGCAAGGGGAAGGCAGCACCTGGCAGCTCTCCTCCAGGAAGGGCTTGTGTTAGCCTTAGTCCATCACCTCCTGCAAGCCAAGGTGGTGCTTGCAAGACATGTAGCACTGCTGTGAAAGCTTCCACTTACCTGGGTGATAAAACCCTAGACCTCTCTTCCCTTTAACGTGCCATATGTGAATGGACTGTCTACAGAGCTGTCCTGGCTTTGCTGGGACACAATCACAGACTAGTCATGGGCTGCAGGCCGTTAGCAGTTCTGAGTCAGCCAGGACAGCTGATTGAATTGGGTCACTGGTATACACCATACCATGAGCATTACACTCAGTATAAAGGGGAAACTTTTATGAGGAGAGGGAAGTCTCTTGATAGGGCTTCCGCTCTTCGCCCTGCTCCTTGTCCCTCTCCTGCTCTTGAGGACTGCTTTTCTGGATATTGTGACTGCTGCACTTTTGCAGGGCTTGTATTGACATCAGTATTAATTAGGTAATTTCATTAAATTTGTTTTCATTTCAACCTGTGGAACCTCTCTCCCTTCCCTGATTCCCCTTTCTCTTCTGGGGAGGTCATTGGGAGATAAAGTGACTGCTATAGTTTATCCCCAGATACAGGCTAAACATAGACAAGGATGTAGGCATTTGCTTCAGCCTGTTGCTTGCCAGAGTAATTTAGAACTTGGTAGTATGGGTGGAGTCAAACTGAGCTCACTGCTCTTCATCCATGCACATTGTAACAGAAAAATAACGTCTAAATGGAATAAAAAATGAGTAACTTGGCTTGAAGTAGTTTGCCTGGGAATGCGGAGAGAAGCAGTGACAGAGGAGGGGAGGTGGACTTGTTTTGCAGGGATGGTGCTGGTCAGAAAGCAGGTGGCCGTGTTTATAGCAGTTCACTTGTAGCCAAGCACAATGCATGCAATTACTGAAGTAAGAGATGTCAGTGAACGAATGCATTTGCAAACTATTTGTGCTTAATCTCTGCTGATTGATGAAGTCTCCAGTGGTTTTCTTTGTCCCTTGGGAAGGAGGATGGGGAAGGGGGAGAGAATGTGTCTGGTTGCCATAGTGACAGAGCAGGGCTGAGAAGAGGCAAGACTTAACCATATTTTCGTTTCTGATGCTCTATATAAAATGATGCATGTAATTACACATGTAGTGATTTGCTGTGCGTCAGAGCAGCTTCTTTTCAGGACGGTGCATGTCATGCCACATTATGCTGAGCCCCCTTTAGAGCAGGGATGTAAACGTATTGACATTTCGGCGGGAATACTGCTGGAGAAATTGCAGCAGCAGGAGGGAAAGAGGGTGTGACAACAGCCGTGCTCTCCTCTAAGAAACAGACCAAGATTCAATTAACAAGTTGCCAGTGGAAACCTGGCTATAATTATAGCTCTATTATGCTGGCTTTGTTGTTTTCCCATAGAAAATACAGTTTTTAATTAACTTGTGGATTTGGCATCGACACCTATGCGCTCCCTGTGAGGAACGAAGTTGGTGTTTCCCCGCTTGGGGCTGGCACTTTATAATAACTAAAGGTGCCAGTAGTGCCTGCAAGCCTGCCCTTGAGCAGGATGCTATGGGCATGGCTTTTCCTAAGCTTGGGGGGAAACAGGTGTAGCTCTTCCCCATGCATTGTGTTTTGCAGGAAGTAAAGCAAACCTAGGCATGCTTTCCTTGGTGGAAATGTTATCCTTCCTCAAGGGTACCTGAACTGGCAGGTTAGCTGCAGGCTTGGAGGGAAGGCTGGGTGGGACAAGTCTGTGTTTCTGGGGGAGGACTGAGGTGGAAGTGACTCTCAAAGTGCCCAGAGGCAGTGTCCTCCTTGGAGTCCCTGGGACAGTCAGTACATCCATTGGGAGCTGGAAGGAGTACAAAGACTGGCCATTGCCCTGAACGGGATGGAAAAAGGCTGATTCTGCCATGTCAGGAGCAGGTAGGAAGGAAGTCTCTTCCAGCTATCCATGTGTTAAGTCTGTTCGGGTTTTTCTTCTTCTGCCTCTTTGCCTGCCACCTTTCCCAAAGGCAATCCTGGATTACTTGAGGGAAATTATATTTCAGATGTGGCAAAAGTACTGCTTTTAAAGTGCAAATGTATTAGATGTATACACTAGGCACTACTGTTGCTTTTCTTCTGGCATAATTGCCTTGAGAGGTTCAGGTTGAGTGTAAAGCAAAACCAGGGAGAGTTTTCCTACAGAAACACCTTTCACTGAGTAGCTTATTTCTCATGGTGACCTATGTGTGGTGCTCAGAGAACGAGTCTAAAATGGTGGACATTTTAAAAGCAGTCTTTAGCAGTGTTGTATGCTGCTAGCTGCTGGTAGCCAGCGACTTGGAGTTTCCAGGGCTGAGTATTATCCATTACTGATCGAACTATGAGTTTTTCTCTGAGAAACTTTTCATCTCTTTTTGAACCCACATACTTTTTTGGCCACTGCCACATCCTATTGCATTCACATTCACAATTATAATTGTTTTCTGTCAGAAGAATATATTGGGTTATTTTAGGCCTGTTGACTCATCATTTTTCATTGAATGGACTCTAGTTTTTGTGCAGTAAGAAAGTGTTTAATACTCATTAGATAATTAACTCCTCATAATGCAGCTCCTTAGTCCTTCTTCTTTGTGCTGCCTAGGCTGAGTCTATTCTGTGTCTTTTTGCATAGGAGGCTCTTCAAGCCTTGGCCTGTTCTCCTTCTCAGCTCTTTTCTTGCTCTGCTGTGTCCTGTAGTTACCTGACAGCTCACTAAACTCTGAGTCACTACCCAGAAATTAATGGAACTATGGAAAGACTTTGGCTTGTGTGACCCTTTTGTATCAAGTCAGAGAAAGCAGGTGTATCACAGTATCAGCAAGGTTGGAAGAGACCTCAAAGATCATCAAGTTCAACCCATTATCACAGACCTCAAGACTAGACCATGGCACCAAGTGCCACGTCCAAACGTGCCTTGAACGCCTCCAGGGACAGTGACTCCACCACCTCCCTGGGCAGCCCATTCCAGTGGGGAATGACTCTCTCAGTGAAGAACTTTCTCCTCACCTTGAGCCTAAACTTCCCCTGGCACAGCTTGAGACTGTGTCCTCTTGTGCTGGTGCTGGTTGCCTGAGAGAAGAAAGCAACCTCCTCCTGGCCACAACCACCCTTCAGGTAGTTGTAGACAGCAATAAGGTCTCCCCTGAGCCTCCTCTTGAAAAAGCAAGTTAAGAATTAACAAGGATGATAAATGGTACTCTAAAAATACCTTCTGAAACATTTGCTCAATTATCTTCATGTGGTCAGTACACAAAAATTTGACAGTCATAGTAAGCCAGTGGGTATAAAAAGCTGATGTGTAAGTTAGTATGCATTTTACATCTCATCACCTGGAATGCATTCTTTGCTTCATTTAAGATGTTCTTATCATGTCTTTGAGTGGTTGGTCTTATTGTATCATGTCTCTGTGAAAGAGATTATACCACTATAAACAATAACACAACAGCTGAGCTGTGACCACACAGCTAGCCAGGAGAAAGTCCCTATGCATCCTTGCAAACTCCCAAACACTTTAGGTGGGTTTTTCCTTTTGTAATGGTAATCAGAAAATAAAATGCAAAAATCCATGCCATGGCAGTTCCAGGCAGGCAGAAGTACCATTGTATGGGGTTCCCTGAAAAGCTTACAAGCCCTGAGTCTTGAAGGAACAGTGCAGGTGGTCTGAGGATGGAACTCAGCATGTACATTGGTTTTACCACCCTCCTGTTCCTGGAGTTAGTAGGTAATCAGACCAGCCCAGGAATAAAAATATGGTAGGATTAGATAGCATAAATGTATTTTCCTGTCTTCAGAATACATCTGGAAAAAGTCTTTGCAAGGTGAACCTCCTCTGCACTGGACCACTGCAGGTGATCCTAGCAAAGCTTTGAGATTTTCTATTTATAGCCTGGATGTACTCTTGGTGGCTTATGAATTGGCCAGGAAAGGAAGATACTGTGGAGTATTTTTAGTGGAATTCCATGTGTGATCACAGGACATCACTGGGAGTGTGAAGTGACAGGTGTTACTTCTTCTGATTTCATGTTAATGGTAGGGGCTGCCCTGAGGGGTGTCCTACTTAAATAGCAAAGTGGTCCTGGAAAAAAAGTGTTGGATTTTTTTTTTTTTCATCCATCTTAATATCTGAAAATGTAGAGGAAAGCTCACACTTTGCAAGCAGCCTGTGGACCATATTTTGGTGAACCACTTTGTATGCTGTATTTAAGATACTTTTAGCTGTGCTGATTTCTTCTCTCGCAGAAGACAGAGGTGCTGGCAGAGCCCTGAGGTGATGTGCAAGTAGCAGAGTTCAGGTGCCTGGCCTCAGCAGTGCCTGGCCTCAGCAGCTCCCCAGGGTTTTCTGAGCCTGGCAAGGCTTGTGAAAGTGATGGCAGCATGCTGCTGAAGCTCTGCTTTCTCAGGGTGTGCCATAGTCCTGATCCCATTTTGATGGGAATGAATTGTGATGAACGTAATGGCTGTGTGGCCAGGAAGAAGGAGGTTTTTGGTTTGTGTTGGGTTTTTTTTTGTTTTTTTTTAAAAAATTTTTATTTTCCCCCACATGCATAGAACTTAAACAAAAAAACCTTTTTTGTTTTTCTTTCTTTCTTTTTTTTTTAAAAAAAACATTCCTGGTTCTGTTCATTTTGTTGAAATTAATGCAGTGAAACACCAAAATACAAAGCTTTTTCAGAAACTGGTTTTGACTTGATGGAAAAACTTCAGTTATTTTAAGTCAAGGAAATCCTGTGTTTCCTCAGCAGCTGTTGCAGTAAAGACGACTGGTCATTTTGCATATATATTGATATTGCTGCAGGTTTCTTTTCATTTTATGACTGAATGGCCCTTAACCAGCTGAAGATCTGTTACTTGTAAAGTGGCTAGATAGTTGACATAATGTTTCCTGAAATCCTGCATGAGAAGATATTTGCAGGAATGGTGACTGGAAATGGCAGCATATAGGCTGTAAGAGAGGTGACTGAGATTATGGCATCTTTGGATATTTGGCATATTTTGGAATAAGACAAAGACAATCTGAAAGTATATTGCATGTCCTGAGTGAAAGAAGGTGCTGAATGGGGTGATCACAAGTACGTCAGTAATTGTACAACACCGTACAAAGAAGAAGACTGATTTTTGTCAGAATAAAATGAGATGGTGTGATGGGTTAGGAACTTCCCCTCTGCCCCCACCACTATTGAAATTTACCAGACTAGCTGAGACAACTTGGAGGTAAGATAAAGTGATATTTACAGCAAAGCAAAATGTACAAGCATATATACACAATAGATTTACAAGTATTTACAAGTATATACAAATTAGAAATAATACAGAAATCCAAACCCCGGCTCCCAGACAAAGAAACTGCCCAGAAGGGGCTCAAAGCTACCCTCTCTTTCTCCCTCTACTTTCTTTCTCCCTCTACTTTCCCAGACAGGCAACCAGAAACAACCAGCAAAACTTGTTGTTAGTGGAGAGATTAGAGTGGAGTGAAGAGGGAGCAAATAGAAGCAGCGTCGCAGAACAGAATGGGACAAATTGCTTACTTTTTGGCTTTTTATCAGCAAACCAGTGAATGATAGAGACATCATTATTATTTTCTTTTTACAACCAATGATCTAATTTCTCTCATTAAAATATTCCAATTAGCCTCACACCAGCACAGATGTGACCTAGGGAACATAGAGGCATTTAATCTAAGGGAAATAATTTGAAGGAAAAGAAACTGAAGGAAGGTGGGAGGAAAGAGTGAAAGCTTGAAGTATTAGATAACCTTGTGATTTAACCTTACGATTTTGCATTTAAAAGTTGCAAAATCCTCCATCTTCCCTGGGTCACTGGAGGTGAGTGTACATGGCACCAGACCTGTCCTTGTCACATGGGGGAGGGGGAGGTGCATGATGTGAGACACATGACTTGCATCCAGAATCAGTGAAGAAACTGGTCGTCGGTTCTGGCTGTAAGGTGTTTTCTCTGCTTGCTGTTTAAATTATGTTAGTAATTAAAAAAAAAAAAGAAAAAGAAAAAAGAGAGAGATAAAAAGGAAAAAAAGAGCAGACCTTGTCTTTCGGGCAGTATCTCTTTTAAACCAGAATGGTGTGAACAGATTTTATGTACAATTTTGCCATTTTAAAAAAAGCCATTAATTTTGAGCTTCCACTTGGGATCTCTTGTTAAAGTTGAAATGCTCAGTGCTTCAGTCATTGTAGTTATTAGCACGTTGCAGAGTTAGGAACAAAGTCTGTGTTTTGCTCTGTCCTTATAAAGTTTTGACTCCAGTTAACAGAATTTCAGGACACATGCCTTTTGCTGGGTGTTTTATTTACCATGGGCTCAGTGATACCTTTTGGGCTGGCAATGATTTGTAAGATTCGACAACATTATTTATGTATCAAGATACGTAAGTTTCTACCCTCCTAACTGACCCTTTTCTGAGGACTTTGGAGACTGAGCAGGATGCCTGCCACCTTTGTAATTCCACTCAAGGAATAAAAGAGGATCTACTGGAAAAGTCCTTGCTATCTGAATAGCTGTCCATCTATGACTACTTTTTTGTTTGTTTGTTTGTTTAGTTTGTTTGCTTGGATTTTGTTTGTTTGGTTGGTTTTTTTGGTGATTGTTGTTCTGGGTTCTTACACTGCATGACCAAAGGTTGCATTTGTGGTTCCTTGTGTGAGGTTTCTGGCTCTTTGTTTGCAGTAGGCAGTTTCAGGTACTATGATGAGCAGGACAGTTAATTAATTGCTGTCATTTAATTTCAACTTACTGGCTTTTTGCTATTTGCTTCCTGTTTAGTTGGTATATGTTAATGAAACTCAATGATAGGATAAATGTTTCTTGAGTCATTGTGATACAAGGTGCATGAACCCTGTATGCAGTAAGATATGGTATAATTATTTTTCAGTCATGTTATGAGATGGATTTTGTATCTTCAGCTAGAATATAGGGGAAATTGGATTACATTTGTGGATAGATGGAATTAGAGTTCCTGAGACTGCTGCTGTGACTTTCCAGGGAATACACCAATCTACCAGGAAGAAGAGTTGGTGAAAAGGGCATTTCAGGAAACAGGAGAGATGAACCCCAGGAAATAGGCTAGCCAGAGTCTCTGCTGTGGGGAATTTTTCACTTGAGATAAAAGATCTAGTTCAGAATGGCCATTCAGCAATTTAGACGTAAAACTGAGTAAATTGGTTTGGACGAGTATTTTACTTATCAAAAGCTGCAGCTATTGATATAAACTGAATACAAAAGGAAAAGAGAAAGTAGTAAGCTTCATCAGTCTTTCATTCAAATGAAGCACTGTTTGGCACAAAAGGGACATTTCCCTTTTCTTGGGTGGGGTGGGGGTAGGGAGGAGGGTATGCCAGAGTCAGTAGAGCTCTGTTCAGATGGTTGGCTTTTGTTTGGGTTTTTTTTTTTCTGTTGTTGTGGTGGCATTTTTTTCTTTGTGTTTTTTTGTTTGGCTGTGGTTTTGTTGTTGTTGTTTTATTCTAGTCTTTTTAAGAGAAAGCTGAGAACTATGTCTGCCTAGGCGCACATACATGTATACAAATACCTGCCATATGTAGTGCCTACGTATGTCAACCTAATTCCACTCTTGCAGTTCAGTACTTTTTAAAAGAAGGGCTTATGATGTCATTCTGTCTTCCAGCTTTTCTCTGTAGGTTAAAATAACAGTTCTCAAACCATACTAAAGTAAAAATTCAGATGTTCTGTTGCTCATGCATGGTACTGTCATTTGATCAACATAAAGTGCTCTTGTATAACTCTAAGTAAATGTGTATAAATTCCTGGAAATGAGGTACTGTAACAGTACAATGCTGTAAAAATTCTTCAGGACAGTGCAAACTAGAGTAGGGAGCGTAAGACTCGAGACAAAGCTGTCTGCACAGTATGTTATCAGAAAAAAAATTGTTATCAACTAGCTAGCCCACTAGTACAGAGATATGCTACTTTGCTGTGTGAAGAGGTACTTTATATGCATTTTTCTCAAAAACCTGTCTCAGTGTCAAAATAACTTCCTGCTTTTTTGTAAGAGAAATTGTCACATAAGTCTGTGACAACCCCTCTGAGGTTTTTCATAGAAGAGGTTTTCCTACCCAAAGGTTAACAGTTAAAGTTAAATTGGGGTGACTTTGGAGGTTCTTGTAATCCCTTACTTTGCTGGAACAACGCTAGTAGTCAGGAGCCCTGCAACTTCTAGTGTGGTCCTAGTCCTGAACAACAACTAGGTGTGCTGCAGCAAGCAAGTTTTAAATATTTCATGTAAGCAGTCAGCTGGTGAAAAACATTATTCTATTTTCCATATCCCAAAAGTTGGTTTTCTGTCCTCGGTTTTGTATTCCTTTCCACAGCTGTGGATTTGTGTTTTGTCCACAGGCCAAGTCTGTGTGGTTCTTGGCACGCTGCTTGGACGTTTTTCTACTGAGCTTTTATCAGAGCATCTTAGTCTGGTTTATACATAAAATAATGCAGAAAGGCCTGATAAAGAGAAACCTGTACTACAGCCTTGCAGTCTTTAATTAACACTGTTTGTGTGTGCCTGTTAAGTGATAGGTGAGCTGCAGATGCAGCATATTTCACTTTGATGCTGCATTGCTTTTTTGCTCTGTGGTGACATTAATAAATTGATGCAAGCAAGCATTTTAGATTTCATTACCTCCTGAAACGCCTTTACTTTTTGGCTTACCCCAATTCATTTACGAGGCATCATCATACTTAAATTAGAAAGACTAAGCTGTATGTCACTGCTGAGAATTATTGGATTATTCAATTACTGTGAACGGTGCTCAAGTAATATAAAATATTCAAGAAATATTCAAGGAAAAATCCCTAGATAACCTAGCTACATAAAGGCTACGTGTTCAGGGTTGGATATAGTCCAACTGTGAGGTCGGCGGGGGGATGAGGGGAAAGGGCAGCCCCAGGGTTGTGAATGTACAGTGTGGTGTCTGGTGTCACTTGGAGTGATTAACACTCCCCTGGCCCCTCTGGTAAACTGTCAGCATGATTTAGCAGAGGATGGGAAAGTGGTTCATGAGGCTTTCCAGACTCAGATCCTCCCAGTTTACAGAGGGTGCTGCCAGGAGTGAGACCTTGTTCCCAGCCAGCCAGGCCTGGGGGCCAGGAAAAGTCTCTTAAGACTGCACTGCCATCTTTGTCACCTGCCAGCTCTGAAAAGTGGGAAACAAATGAAAAATGGCAGAGTCTGATACCTTCAGTGCTGCTTCCCTCCAGAAAATGAGATTTTAAATTTTTTTTTTCAGACAAATGACTTTATGCAGGACCTAGTCAGGTTTCCCATGCTGAACAAAGCTCCAGGTTACCTGAATATTTAATTTTATATTGCCTGGACTGGCATCAAGAATGAGATTGGGCTGTTCTGTTTATGTGAAGATTGGAGTCACTGGTTTGAACCAAATGTGGCCTTACTAGGGTTATACCCTGGCTTGCTCTTCAAACTTTAATCTTTCTCCAAGGAAACATTTGAGGTTTCTTTTTAGCCATAGGCACTTCATGGTAATAAACATGCCTATTTGGTGAAGAATTTTACCTGACAGAGAATACTCTGAATAATGGAAATTCACCTTCTGTTGTCTGCTAGACTGTACAGAAGAAGGTATGTCGATCTACAGCAACATGACTATTACAGCAAACTAAAGCACAAATTCATTAATTTTAACGATAATGTTGCTGTTTTACTCCCAGCTTAAGTGAATCTAAATGTAACTTATTGAAGACTCTCTGGCAAAAACCATCTGTGCAGGTTTTTCTAATCACATCTGTCCTTTACTAGCTGTGCATTTTAAGAAGAAGAAGCAGTAGCTGACCTACAGCTGACTCCCAGCAGCATTGCCTCTTGCAGCAGCAGCAGGAAGCAGTCGGTAGGTTTGGCTCTGTGTTTTTGGGATGGTGTTAGGGCATCAGACCTTTTTCTTTTACCACTAGCATGGCTTTCTGTGCTTAGTGGGTGGCTTAGTAGGATGGTTAGGATTAGACACTTTGAGGAGAAAAATTACAGATGAGATGAGATAATTCTTTAGAAGGCTAGCTATCCCCTCACTGATATTTACAGTACTGTGGTATTATAATGGGGCAATGCTCCTAGAAGTTAAAAGAACAAAGCAACATGCCCATTGGCTCTGTAGTGATGAAGGTAATTAAAAAGAACAGCAGCAAAGCTGATGAAAGGAATAGAAGTTATGTCTTACAAGGAACTGCTGAGGGAATTGGGGGTTTAAGTTTGGGGGACACTGAGGGGAGACCTCACTGCTCTCTACAGCTACCTGGAAGGAGGTTGTAGTGAGGTGGGGGTCAGTCTCTTCTCCCTAGTGTCAGGTGATAGAATGAGAGGAAATGGGCTCAGGTTGTGCCAGAGGAGGTTTGGATTGGATAGGTGGGAAAATTTCTTCACTGAAGGACTGGTCAGGCATTGGAATAGGTTGTCCAGGGGGGTGGTGGAGTTACCATGCCTAGAGATATTCAAGAATTGTATAGATGTGACACTTTGGGAAATGATTTAATGGCCATGGTGGTGTTAGGTCAGTGGTTGGAATCAATGATCTTAGAGGTCTTTTCCAACTGAAACAATTTTGTGATTAAAGAGGACCAGGTGGAGAGGTTCCATATGATGTAAATCATCTTTAGGCTGTTCTTACACCTCAGACCTTTTTTCTCAAATGAAGTTGACAAGTATTTCTGCTCTCTAAATTTGATTTATGACTCAGTGGTGGACTTTTTTTGTTCATTGAGGAGTGCAGAAGTTTCTTGTTACAGTCACTAATTTTCCAAGAAATCTTACTAATTTTCAGGCAACTAAATGCGTTTAGATGCACAGAAGGAAAATGCCAATTTAATCTTGCTGCTTTATTGATGATGGAGCTATATTTTTATTTAAGAAAAATAAAATGTACCCAGGGAACAGATCTTTAGGGAAATCACTGGAAACAGTTTCATGTTGAATGTACAGATCCAAATATGTTATCCTTGGCCCTACTTGAAATGGTCTAGTGGAATCTCTATGTGAATGTCTCCAAATCATATTGATGAAGTTAAAGTTGTATGGAAAATTACTCTGAGCATTGAATCTTAAGTCATGCCAGCAGCTGCAAGACAAAGCAGAAGATGCTATTGTTTTGAAAGGTGCTGTCTAAATGATGTTTATTGACTGTGAATAACGTTAGTCAAAGTTGTTGTCAGCATCCTCTGAAGGATCTTGAAGGGAGACTACTTATGTTTATTGTTATAATTATTATTAAATGTGACCTAGACAGGCAGAGATCATTAAGCACATCTTTAATGTTGTCCCCACTCCCAGGTACTTCAAAGACAAGGTCAGAGGCCAGCCAGATAGCTGATTATTTCATCTCCCTCTCTACAGCACTGTGCTGTGTATTAGAGCAGCACTAATGTTTGTGCTAAGATTAGTAGCAAGCCATTTTTAATCTTAACTTGCATTTGGACACATCTGACCTATAAAGGGTAGGTGATGAGAAGTGATGTTAGATTTAGTGGCTTTCCTCTGCAAGAGTGGAGACTGTCAGTTTTCTAGCATTTCAAAACTGTTTCTTCTCTACCGGGAGTGATGATTGAAAGCAGCAACTAAAGTCTACAGAAATGCAAACTGACTTGCAAACGCTTGTCAGCAGCCAGGTAGTTGCCAGCCTTGGAATTGAGCACATTAGAGGATGTGATATCCCCCTCTATCCAGGGCCAGTGTGTGGTGCTTCCTGCTCGAGAGCTCAAGTCTGTCAGGGTCATTAAATTCTGACGTCAAATTTGAATTTTCAGATGTGACTTATTGAATCCAAATGTCTATAGAAAAACTTGGGAAGCAGAATTTTCTAATTTCCTTTCATACCACTACCTATAATTTTTAATTTTTTCAAAAAATGACACAATGACATGTCTGAAGTCAAGGAGATCTTTTGATGAAGACTTTCCTTTGTCTTTTGTGAGTACGTAACTTATGAGCTCCTGGCTCCTGTGTCTGAGATTCAAGCAAAAGTGCAGAAGATGTTTGACATGATTAACAAAAGACCTGTTACATCTAAGAGTTACATTAGATACAAATTTTCAGGGTAATTTTGCAAAACATTGCTATATAATCTTGCTTTTCTTTTTTTTTTTTTAAAAAAAAACGTTGAATGCATAATAGTTTCATCCTATCACCTATTTAATGGCATCACTTTGAATCATGGGAACATTTCTCAGTGTGCTACTGGGACAGAACAGTTTGTCAATAGCATATTGTCTCTCTAGCTCATTCTTGCAGTAATCTTGACATTGTAATGCTCTGATTTTGAGGTAACTTCAAGCTTCACAGCCCGTGTCTCTCAGTACTGAGATGTGTTTGAGGAGATAGATCTTCCACATGTATTCACAAGACTGCCCAAGTGTCGTCAAGTGTTTTCCACAGGGAGCCTGTTTAATTGTCAGTGTTATCTACTAAAACAGTTTTCTGTCAAATATCTCCTTTGTTTTTAAAGCTTAAACGTTGAGTGGTATTCTTAGCATGGCTCATTTGTGATACTGATTGTCATATGAAGATACTGGCTGCAGGTAATCCCCTTTCTGGGTAAGACATTCCAGAGCACACAGTGCAGGAAAGGTCAAACTCATTTGCAGGGAGTTGCGTTTAACTGTGCGATGTAGAAGTGAGCTTCATTGCTTGTGATTAATCCTCAAGGTTCCTGAATGTCAGTTTATGGAGGCAGCCATGAAGGAAGTCCACGGAAGATAATTAGTATTTGTTATTCCTGACTTTGAAAAGACCCTGGATAGCAGTGTTTAGAAGTTATTTTTTACCGTGAGAGCCTATGAGGAAATTCCCTAATTAGATCATCATACTGTTGTCTATGCCTTAAACTGGTGTTTTGCAGTAATTGCTGCCTCTTTTACAACAGAAGGGCATGGGGTGATGTTATGGAAGACACATCCTAATATTTTGACACATTGGGCAGGTTTTCAGTTTCAGAGAAAAAGTTCTTTGGGGAAAGGTTAATGCAGTTATTGGGCAAGTTAATGCTCTGTCTTTCCCTGAGGACATTTTGTTGGTATGGGCAGGCGAGGTTTCCCCTGTACTATTTTTATCTCAAAACTATTAGGCTGATCAAAGAGACTGAATGAAAAAAAAAAAAAAAAAAAAAAAAAAAAAAAAAAAAAAAAAAAACCAAAACACAAAAAAAAACCCAAACAAAAAAAAAAAAAGGCATTTTATTAACAGCACAAACTTGTCTCAGAAGATATAGGCCAGATTCTCTGCAGTTGTGATCATAAACGTGGAGCAGCTAATTACAGCTGAAAGCAAAAGATACTCTCAATTCTCTGAATTTCACCCTGGATTCAGATTAGTTTGTGACTCCCTGTTTGTATGAGGGCCTCTGCATTATTTATCTGTATTTTATTGTAAACCGGTCTGAAAGTAGGTTAAAGAAGAGTATTTTTTTTTTTTTTTAGATCTGATATCAAAATGAAAAAGATCTTGTGTTTTGATGTTAATGTGTTGTTGCCTTTTTGTTTTAATGTAAATACAGCAGCTAAAAAATAGAATCATAGAATGGTAAGGTTGGAAGGGACCTCAAAGATCATCTAGTTCCAACTCCCCGTCATAGGCAGGGACACCTCCCACTAGGACAGGTCACTCAAAGCCTCATGCAACCTGGCCTTGAACACCTCCAGGGAAGGAGCATCCACAACCTCCCTGGGCAACCTGTTCCAGTGTCTCACCACCCTCACTGGAAAGAACTTCTTCCTAACGTCCAGTCTAAATCTCCCCTCTGCCAGTTTAAACCCATTACCTCTCGTCCTGTCTTTGGAAGACCTTGTCAATAGTCCTTCTCCAGCCTTTCTTTAGGCCCCCTTCAGATACTGGAAGGCTACTATAAGGTCTCCTTGAAACCTTCTCTTCTCCAGGCTGAAGAGCCCCAACTCTTGTAGCCTTTGCTCATAGGAGAGCTGCTTCAGCCCTCTGATCATCTTTGTGGCCCTCCTCTGGATTCACTCCAACAGTTCCATGTCCTTCCTGTGCTGGGGGCTCCAGAACTGCACACAGGACTCCAGATGGGGTCTGACGAGAGCAGAGTAAAGGGGGTGAATCCCCTCCCTTGCCCTACTGCCCACACTTCTTGTGATGCAGCCCAGGACTCGGTTGCTGTCTGGGCTGCACGCACACACTGCAGGCTCATGTTGAGCTTTTCATCAACCCAGACCCCCAGGTCCTTTTCCTCAGGGCTGCTCTCCAGCCGTTTACCACCCAGCCTGTATTTGTGCTTGGGAAACTTTTTAAAAATGCACTTTTAGAATCTCCAAACTGACAGTTTAGTATCTCATACAAAATCTGACCCTTCAGAGTCTAGCTATTTAATTTCTTCTTTTCTGCTGTCTCCTGTAGGAAAAACAAATGCACAAAAGGCTTCTTTGCATACTACGGAATTAGAAAGTGTTTCTGCATTAATGTAGGTGCTTACTGGTTTGTAGCCAGTACTTAGGATTCAGATTTTTCTGAACTTTAATCACAAATTCCTCTCATTAGAGTGACTCTAAGTTATTGGAGAAAAGCAGTTGCTGAGTTTTGGAAAAATACTTGTGTTAGTGAACGAGCTTTTTTGAATATGAAATAGCCCGTTTGATATAATGCTGCTGGTTTATATTGTATTGGTTTATAAACTAGGGTCAGACTTTATGGCTGTAAATTGTAAACTTAACTGCTTGGATTTTAATGTGATTCTTCTGGCAAATGTTCAGTGATCCAGTGGAAAAAAATAATCTTTTCTACTTCACCAATTTGACCATCATAAGCAATGATATTAATTACAGACTCTGCAGAAGCAGCTCTCTGACTTTTGCAACCTAGTGCTGACACTGGCTAAAGTGCTGCATTTGCCATCTTCACAGTACTAATTAGTATGTTTATAACAAGCCTCCATTCTGGTGCTGTAATCCTCATCAGTCTGCACACCTGGCAGCAGCTGGCATATCTTAGTGGCAAACACAAAGGCATGAAGCTGTATTCTCTGCTGTAAGGAAATTGGTTATGAAAATACACCTCTCTGATTCTATCCCAGTTGTATTGGTGCTTTATCACTACCCATTCTTTATGGATAGTACAAACATTGTGGGTTACAAATATTGGAGAGTCTATATGCAAAGGTTTTAAGAAGCAAGAAATACTAGTTTTGAGCAATCAAAGAAAGAGAGATGTAGATTTTAGAGTGTTTCCCTAATAGCTAGCAAATGGTCTCCAGTTATTTTAAGAAGGATCATAAATGGAAAGATTAATTTTTCAAGGCTTACTGTAATGTTTCATTTTGGAGTCAGACATCAGCCATAGGTGGCAGAGGTTGCAGAGTTATTTCTGCAGGGAAGTCATGCTTGCCAGCTTGCAGGAGAGTCTTGTTTGCCAAAGTGTCAGTATACTTTGACACCTAAAAGCCAACAAACCAAAACATTGTGTCACACAAAGGAGATGGTTGGAAAAGGTGCATGGTGGAAAAGCAAAGGAGAGAGGAGGAAAAAAAAGCTGGATGTGCAGTGTGTTGCAGTACTCTCATCTAGTGGTAACATTTGTGTTTTGATGGTCCTCATCACAAAATGTGTTGTCCTGCAATGAATTCAGCATCATCCAAGTGAGGTGGAACAGGTGTGGGCTAAGCATTTGGGATGAAGAAACACTTATTTCTGGTGTCACTCATGTACCACTGTGATGGGTTTGGGAGTTCCCCGCCCCCCCACAGTTGTAAAATGACCCAGACTAGAACTCAGCCGGCTGGAAGTTTTAGATGAAGCTCTATTTACAGCTCAGCACAATGTACAAGCAGATATATACACTATATACAGCAATATTTACAGAAATATACAAGGTAAAGGTAATACAGAAACACAACACCCCTCCCAGAAATCAGAGACCCCAGGAGGGGCTCCCAACCACCCTTCCACCTTCTCCCCACCCCTATACCTTACCCCAAGGTTTTGAGGATCGGCCAGAGGAGGAGTTAGAAGAAAAGTGATTAGTGAAATTAATTTGTCGGAGAGGAGAAGCCAGAAGTTGCAGGATAGCCCCAGACACTGTCCCAGAGAGTGCCCCAAGCCCGACTGTCTTATCTAATGTTTATGTTCTTAGTTTTATCTGTTGTCAGCAAGCCTATGAGTGAAGTAGACATCACCATTGTTTTCCCTTTCACAGCCTATAATATAATTTTCTCTATTAAAATATTCCAATTAACCTTAAACCAGCACAACCACTAGCTCTCCCCTATGCTGTGGTGATGTGCTTCCGTGCCTTCTGTGCCAGTGGGCATTAGACTCACAGGGATGGCTGGTGTCGTCCCACTCCCCACCAGCCTCCCTCCTCCCCTCATGCCCCCTCTCAGAAGTTTGTTTTTGCTGGGTTTTGGGCAGTGATGTAAAAAATAAACTCCCCACCTGAATTCTTTCCATCTAAGGATTTAGAGGCATAGGACTCGAAGCTTGAATATTCTTATGCTTATTCTGCCAGACTGCTGCTAGGCAGGGGTCCAGGTCACCCCTTCATGTGTGTTGCCTTCAATGCTTTTTCTACACTTTTCTTTCCCCCTTCTGCCACTGCTGGGGTTTGCTTAGCTGCATGAGGAAATGAAACCAAAGGGAAATGAATATTATTTCATCTTGGGTTCATTTTTATCTCAGTTAATTCTCTGATCCAGCTCACTGCACAGCATCCAAATATTCATACTGGCAGGAGCAGACGGGAGAGGAAAGAGCAACTGCAGGTGGCAAGGTGGGCCAGAGCATCCTCTTCAGCAGCAGCACTGGTTTACCCTGCCTTTATGCACCTCTGTTCCAGCACATTAGATATAACTACCTCAGAAAGTGGGTTTGTCATTAAGATGTTGTCCTAAGAATGGGAGCAGCTGAGGCACGGATGTTACATCAACCCACAGAAGGCTGGCACTGTCCTAGCCCACCTTGCCAATCATTGCCAGAGATCATCTCTCTTCCAAACTTTTTCTAAGCAATGGTTTTTAGAAGAACTTCTGCTTGGGAGGTACTTTTCTGAACAAAGTCGTGTTTCTTTTCAAATTCTTTTCAAAATTTTACAAATTAATAATAAAAAGGAAATCTGATTTCCCCTAATAGTAACTTCTGTATGTACTGGATACTAGGTTACTTTTAATTTTATGTCGTTATACTGTGTGAATGGCAATTTTGCAAGAAATTCTACTTGTTTTTTCTTACATTTTTGTGAAATCATAGAATCATAGAATGGTAAGGTTGAAAGGGACCTCAAAGATCATCTAGTTCCAACCCCCTGCCATAGGCAGGGACACCTCCCACTAGGACAGGTCACTCAAGGCCTCATCCAACCTGACCTTGAACACCTCCAGGAAGGGAGCATCCACAACCTCCCTGGGCAACCTGTTCCAGTGTCTCACCACCCTCACTGGAAAGAACTTCTTCCTGACATCCAGTTTAAATCTCCCCTCTGCCAGTTTAAACCCATTGCCCATGTCCTGTCATTACGAGACCTTGTAAATAGTCCTTCCCCAGCCTTCCTGTAGGCCCCCTTCGGATACTGGAATAATGCATGGTATCACAAAATCATAGAATGGTTTGGTTTGGAAGAGGGACGTAAAGATCACCTAGTTCCAACTCTCCTGATGTGGGCAGAGACATCTTCCACTAGTGGGTCCCATCCAACCTGACTGTATGCTTCCAGGGAGGGGACATCCACAACTTCTGTAGGCAGAATCAGCAGTTCTTGAGCTTTATTGTTCTATGGGGACTTTTTATCTATTTTCGAAATAAGCTTGCTGTCAGACTCCATACATCTGCCTTTTTATTTGAAGGAAGTATTGGCATCTTAGTGTCTAAACTCATGTATAAGAGCACATTCATACAAACTTTATACCAAGCTTATGTTAGCATATATTTGGCATGTAGCAGTAATAGCATTTTTCTAGGTAAATAAGTAAGTGGCATCACTTGCACAGAATTTGAGGGAGTTTCTTAATGAACAATTATCGTGTTGATTTATTGGGATTTGCTTTTTCTTATTCTTCTAAAAGATGCAGTTTTTTGCTTCTGTGTCAGGGATGCAATGTACATAGGTAGTGTACTTAAAGTACATGCTAGGACTCAGTGTTGTGAGATAGCGAGTCTCCTCCAAAGCACTCGTGATTTGGTCTAGGTGTCAACCCCGGCTATGGTGTATGAGTTGCTTGGGACATGTGGGGGACAGCAGAGGGCTCACTGAGATCCCACTGTCCCTTGAACTGGGGATGGATTTTCCAGGGGCCTGTGGAACAGGGAGCTGGGCTGAGCTTGTAGAGCAAGTTGGTGGATGGGCTGGAGGGGAAGTGGAACCACAGTGGGAAGGCACCTGCCAGCTATCTCCCATTGCTTTGAATAGATGGTGCCTCTTCACAAGTTCTCAAGTTCTCCTGCAGTCTGTGTACATGGTATCTCCTCATGGGTCTGTGTACATACACATATTACGGCTAGAGTAGCTTCACGGACACTTTCTAAGTTATTTCCTCAGGCAACAGCACATCAATGTGAAGTGCATGCGTGGAAACGCAGAAGGCTCCAGATCTGCTTTGATGCCTGGCAGTCAGGTTAAGCAAGCACAGTCATTAATGCAGGACTGTAGTTGTTCAGACTCTGTATAACTGAACACTCATGTGGTGACCATGATGTTAATGGTTAAAAGAGGTTGCTGGCTCTCAAGTGCTTGCTGGTGTGGCATTTTTGGATCTGTGCAATGTCCCATGCAAGCGAGGCTGGTCCCTCCTACCAGGGTGGCTGGTATCAGAGACAGAAGATAGTATTACTCTCATGAACTGATTTCCTTTCCATTCCATTCACATCTACCTTGACAATTGTTTTTTCACTAGGTCTGGAGCCCCTTCACCATGGTCTGTTTCAGATATATCCAGCTTTTTTCCATAAATGGATTTGAAGCTGACCTCTTGCTGTGAATTCACTTTTCAAATGTACTTTCAAATAGCATCATCACAAAATCTTCATGAAGTTTCATGTGGGTGCTTGCTCTGGCAGGAGCCTTGTTTGAACCAAATCCTACAAAGGGTTTTGCAAAAGTCTGAAGAATGAAAAATACTTAGCAAATGTTTTCCACATTTAAAAAAATATTTATATTTTTTGGCTTGTCATAACTCTGTGACTTGGCCTGGAAACTAAAAATTTATTTGGCCTCATTGGTCTTGGCTGCAGTGCCCATCTTTTGCTGATCTTGGAGAATTAATGAATAAAGTACAGTTACTTATTAAAGGAGTTGCACAGTGCTAATATTGCAGAAAGCCTTGAAGCCATGGTGCTGGCCTCAACATGCAGGGGAGCAAGGGAAGCTGGTGTTGGAATTCCAGGGGAAGGTGTGGAGCACATAGAGGTCACACCAGGGCCAGTAAGGACTGTCCCTCAGCATTCATTGCTGTTTCACCATCACCATCTCCATTTTCATAATTGTTCCTCTGGATACTGCTCTACTCTACAGCTTTACCTTGCACCCGGAAAAGGGTGCATGCATGCCCCAGAAACACCAGTAAAACACTGTGCACTTCTCTGTCAATCTTGTTTATCACAGATCTTTGGACAGTTGTGGTTACGACAGGTGTGCTGTTAACTCAAAATAATAATAAGCATTTAATTCACCCAAAAGACTTGCATTGCACCTGATGAGATTTCCCAGCAAAAAAAAATTCTTACCCAGGAGAAGGTTGTCATATGTTAAATATGGCTTTTTAGAGGCAAATTCTGACTTGCCGTTAGATACCTCTGTATCTCTTCCCACTAGGTTAAAAGCATTCTTTAGGACCGGAACCCCCTTTTCTCTGTAACAGGTTCAATGTTGCTAATATGTCACCTCTGAGCTCTCTTTCAGTATGGTTTCATTTCTTCAATCTCAGATAAATTTTGTAGCACTCTCTTGAATTCAGTCTGCTCCAGACTGTCAGTATTTCTCCCTGATGGACAGGGAGAGCATGTAAAGAGCATGGTGCTCCTCCAACTGCTTCACCTCTGATGTACATACTTGTCCATTTTTCCTTAGTCTTTCCTCGTACATCTGAGATTTTTTTTTTTTTTGGGCTAGCTGTGTGAGTTCAGTGTAATTCAGAATATCCCTGCTTTATCGGGTGAATCAAGATGACTTAATTGACACATCCATAGTTGTGTTTATACCGCTCTCTCCAATTTTCACCCTACTCTAACCGTTACCAAAAATTGATTGGTGTTTACGTTCAGATCATTAAAGATATGGAGCAGTTTTGTGTTAGAAACAAGATCCCTGTAGGCCCCATTAAAAAAGCTGACACTGAATGACAAATCCCATTTATGATTAGAGGGAGTTTCATTCATGTGCATGAACTTGCTGTCGGCTGCTTTTTAATCGATTTTAGCATCAGTTGCATTGATTTTTGTGTAAGTGCTTTTTAAAAGTCAAGACTGCTAGCCGTGTGCATCTGGGTGCTGTACGAACATCTATCCTGGGACTGTGGATGACTTTTGCCCATCAAACTTAAGGGTCTGTCAGAAAACAGCAACAAGGGTACTTAACCAGACCTGTTTCTTGTAAAACTCTACTGACTAGAGGTAACTATGCTATCATATTTTCATTAAGAGTATAACTTGAACTGCTGTGTTTCAGAATTGAGGGCACTCTGTTTTATTTGTCTTATGTACTGCTTAGGATCCTGAATCCAGAGTGTGGTTTGCAAGATACAGGAAATATTACTTCTTGGTTTCCCACATGCTTTAATCCATAAATTCAGGAGCATATGGAATGATGAGATGTGATTTACTGGCCAAGCCATTCCCAAGTGTCTGCCTTTTCTTTATTTCTCAATACGTATCCTTAAAAAAAAGGTAATAAAAAATTGCATGACATATTGTGGGTTTTTAAAGGATGTTTGTGTCTGCTTTCTGCCTTCCCCTTAGTTCTCTCTTGTATCTTTTCTCTACTAGAGAGCTTGACAGAATATTTTAACATTACTGATTGCAGTAACACATCAACCAAAATTCATCCATGAAACACAACTACAATGCTAATTTGAAGTCTTTAGCAAAAGACATTCCCATCTGAAGAGTCTAAGGCTCTTGCATGGTTTGGAGTATGAAAATTGAAACACTCCATTATGAGAACCCAGAAGTAAAATTGATTTTGATGTATAATGTACTCAACAGTTGTTTCTGAACACACTTTATTTTTCTTTCTTTTTTTTTTTTTAACATTATAATTTAGAAACAAATGAGGATGCCATTCCATTCCTTACACTTTTCATTTTTGTTGCCTTCTTTATGCTGTATTAAACCTTGAATGGAAACAGATTTTTTGGCGACGATAGGCAACTCTATGTTTGACAATGTCCTAGACGATCAGATTTTATTTTATTGACTGAGGCATTTATTTCAATTTCTTTGTCTAGTTACAGTGGTTACTAATGACACATTCTGTTTAATGAACTAGTAAAGTGGTCCTTCTCATTCTTGTGTCAAGCAGCCCACAGGCATTGCTATCAGTATCTGCTGAATCACAGAATTAACCAGGTTAGAATTCTGCTTTTTAGTCTGAATTTAGACTTGCCATTAGATACTTCTGTATCTTTTCCCACAAGGTTAAAAGCACTCTAGGATCATCGAGTCCAACCTATCACCTAACCCTTCTAATTAACTAAACCATGGCACTCAGTGCCTCATCCAGCCTCCTTTTAATCACCTCCAGGGATGGTGACTCCACCACCTCCCCAGGCAGCCCATTCCAATGCAAATCACTCTTTCTGTGTAGAACTTCTTCCTAACATCTGGCATAAACCTGCCCTGGTGCAGTTTGAGACTGTGTCCCCTTGTTCTGTCACTGGGTGCCTGGGAGAAGACACCAACTCCCACCTGGCTACAACCTCCTTTCAGGTAGTTGTGGACAGCAATACGGTCTCCCCTGAGCCTCCTCTTCTCCAGGCTGAACAACTCCAGCTCCCTCAGCCTCCCCTAGTAGGGCTGTGCTCCAGCCTCCTCACCAGCTTTGTTGCCCTTCTCTGGACACGTTCAAACACCTCAACATCTTTCTTAAATTGAGGGGCCCAGAACTGGACACAGTACTCAAGTTGTGGCCTAACCAGTGCTGAATACAGGGGCAGAAGGACTCCCCTGGTCCTGCTCGCCACACTATTCCTGATACAGGCCAGGATGCCATTGGCCTTCTTGGCCACCTGGGCACACTGCTGGCTCATGTTCAGTCAGCTGTCAGCCAGTACCCCCAGGTCCCTCTCTTCCTGGCTGCTCTCCAGCCACTCTGTCCCCAGCCTGTAGCTCTGCATGGGGTTGTTGTGGCCAAATATTAGAGGATGAGTGAGAAGAGCACTGGGGGACTGCTGAGAATGGCCCTCTTAGATAACTTGCATCACTTTCATGCTGGGTAACTTACGTACTTTTTTCCCTTGTTTTATTTTCTTTTTTTTTTTTCCTAGTGAATATTTAAACAGTTGAAATTTCCATCTCTTTTTTAAGTCCATTGCCATGTATTTCAACCTGATGGAGTAACTCCCTAGGTCAAAATTAATTGAGGTAATTGCTACAGGCTGAAATGGCATTTTAGCCATTGAGTGATGCATTTTTGTGACTTGAATTGACAGCAAAACACAGCAAAAAGAACAGTTTTGTATCTGAAGTGTTTCAAGTTTGTATTTGTGAAGTTTGAAGAACAGAGGATCTGATAAAGCTATGGATGCATTAGGATGGTGGCTACCCTTCTCTACCTGAATTTGCATGAACTATTTCAGGAAACAAACAGTGGCAGGCATGAGCATGCTCAGAGGGGCAGTCAGTTGTGTTTAGCAGAGAGGACTCTGACAGCTCAAATTCAGGTGACAGCAAAGAACCTGAGTAATGAAGCAACTAAATTGTTGCAGATTTTTGTTGAACTTAAGGTGACAAAGTGTTTCACTGTCCTGGGACATAAATCCTCTGATTTACTCCTCTGAAAGCAGTGAAATGAAACTGAGACTGATGGCAACATGGTGCTTTGACACAGGATGAAGCCTGTTTACATCAACAGAAAATCCTGAGAAGATCTCATTTTAAAAACAGTAAGAGCACAGGAAAAAAAAAATTTCCATTAAAATAATGTAACCCATTCCAGGCAGAATTTAAAGCATCTTAGACAATGCTGATGGAGGTGTGCCCAAAGAAAGGATGACTCACAGTGTTATCTGCATTGCTGTCTGTCTTAGTGGACACCCTGAAATGAAGATTGGTTTTCTCCCCCTTTACTCTGCTCTCATCAGACCCCATCTGGAGTACTGTGTACAGTTCTGGAGCCACCAGCACAGGAAGGACGTGGAACTGTTGGAGCAGGTCCAGAGGAGGGCCACGAGGATGATCAGAGGGCTGCTATGAGGACAGACTAAGAGTGTTGGGGCTCTTCAGCCTGGAGAAGAGAAGGCTTCCAGGAGACCTTATAGTAGCCTTCCAGTATCTGAAGGGGGCCACCAGGAAGGCTGGGGAGGGACTATTTATAAGATCTTGCAATGACAGGACAAGGGGCAATGGGTTTAAACTGGCAGAGGGAAGATTTAGACTGGACGTTAGGAGGAAGTTCTTTCCAGTGAGGGTGGTGAGACACTGGCACAGGTTGCCCAGGGAGGTTGTGGCTGCTCCCTCCCTGGAGGTGTTCAAGGCCAGGTTGGACGAGGCCTTGAGTAACCTGTGCTAGTGGGAGGTGTCCCTGCCTATGTCAGGGGGTTGGAACTAGATGATCCTTGAGGTCCTTTCTAACCTTACCATTCTATGATTCTATGATGGTTGCTCCCATTTTCTTAAGTGGTGTTTTTCTTGGTGATTTCAGTGGTTTTCACGTTGTCTGCAAATTCAAGACTAGCATTAACAACATTTCTGTAAGAAGCTGATACTACTAATTTATGCAAGGATGATTCATTTCTCCCCCTCTCCATCACCAGAAGCAGAGGAGTGTAAGGTACCAGGTACCACCTAGAAGAGTTTTAAATGCAGACTTTCATATAGTTCTAAAAGATTTGAGATTTCAAACTGATAGCTTTCTATCTGTAGATACCAATGAATGGATAGCTCTGCGCCCGGCACAGAAGAGAAATTGAGGGAAGGAAGGCTAATGATTAGTGAGGAATGCCTTGACCTTATTCCAGACTTAAGTGAAAAAATATGAGAAATACTCTCTAAATCACCAAAACTACCTGTGGATAAGTGGTGGCTGTGGTTGTTAAGCTGTCATTCATGAAAACTGAGGAAAGGCAGAGGGATGGCTGTTTACTTTAAACATCTTGGGGAATGAGAGGATTTCCATGACAACACAGAGTTCAATGCTAGCACTGTATGATAACAACAACAAAAAAGTACTTCTTAAGATATCTTGCTGAGTCTCCTGACTGAGCTCTTCTGTCACCTAAACAGTTTAGTTTTGGCTACTGAGCAGGGGAGGAAATGTTGGAAACAGTGGAAAATGTGCTACAGTATCAGTACTATACCTTTTCCATTTACTGCTAGCAGTGCTACTGCTAGAAGGATCGAGAATTTTTGATAGTGATTTAGTGTTTGTGGTCATTTCTGTTCCAAAATTTACCTCTCTGTAGAACGCATTAAATGCTTGCTTTAGAGATGTTGTGACATATACGTCCCATGATAAAGTTCTCAGATTATTTCCCTCTACAAAATAACCACTATTTTGAAAACTAAGAAATTCCCAGCTATGGTCATATAGCAGATTTTAAGATATTAAAGCCATGTACTTTTTGAAATAATGCTGCAATAGGCAAGGAAGTTGGAATCCACACAGTGCAAAAGGGTGCATGTTGTCCCTCCAGTGTTCTCCCATACAGCAGATGGCTTGGATAAGTTCTTTTATAGGCGTAGTGTCAATAGCCAGAGCTATGAAGTATAATTTCATTTTTTCTCTGGCACAAATAATGTGAAGTTTGGGGAGCTTACTTATTTTGGAGTACTGATAAGAGTAAGCCAAGGCTATTACTAATAAAGGTGAGAGTGTTTTCCCACTAATGTTCTTTGTGCTGCTGTTGTCAGCTCCCAGAGTTGAAGGAGTTAGGGGGCCAGATCTATATTAGACTATGATGAATGTCTCTCATTGGTAACAGAAGAGGTAGTGAGAACTGGATATTTGATTTGGTTGAGAATTAATTTAATGAGGCAGGAATTATTAAAATATTTTTATTTTCTTGAAAACCCCACCCCAAAACTGTATACAAAACTAGTTAAATTTTATTTACAGGTTCTAATTTGGTTGGGAATTTCCACAAGGATGCTTATGGGCAATTTTGATAATTTGGGAAGGTCAGAAAACGGAACAGGCTAAGCCACAAGATTGCTTTACCCCCACTTACAAAATCAGGAAGCAGAGCAGAGAGCCTAGGGAAAGGCTGATTTACTCATGAAGGCAGAGTAGGACTTTGGAGATGCTCCCTGGATTTCCTTTGCAGCAGCCTCTGGAACTGCAAGTAATAATCCACACAGATTTAGTCCAATGTACGTAAAACGCTCCAAAGTCAAAAGTGTCTGCAGACACAGCCTCCACGAGGCAGATCTCATGGAGTGGCACTGCCTTAGCAGTGCAGGGGAAAGCCACACTGCTGTTGTTTCTGTGAGCAGCAGCATTTTATGGCAGAGGCAGGGTTCTTCCAGCTCAGGGTAGCAAGCAGGAAGCCAGGATGCACAGGGTCCAAGGAGAGCTGGGTCTGGGCTCTCTTGAATAGACCTAACAGGCTTGCTGGACTTGCAGACTTGCGCGAGAGCTGTGGAACTGTGTGAGAGCAACCTGTGCATGCTTTTCCCCTGCTCTATTTAAGTTCTGTCCTAGACAATGTGTCCAGTCCCAATATATACTGGGTGTGAAGAATCCAGCCAATCACAATCCCAGATTCTAGCATGGGCTTTCCCACGAGCCAGTACACGTGTGGGAAAAGGGCACCTTTTGCTATTCCCTGTTCAAGCTCACAAGGTGTGGGGGGGAAAGTAGTTTTGCACCTTCTTTCCTCGTTCAAACCTCCACTGATGGAGAAGGGGGAAGGAAGTTTGGAGTACCCCACTACATTATTTCAGCCTTTGAAGTGACTGGTATGTTTGTGGGCTGACTTTCTTAGTGTGCAGAGTAGTGTGTTCTTCCCAGCTAGCTGAAGCTCTATAGAAATGTGATGGTTTGGGAGTTACCCGCCCCCCCACTCTAAGAAGATCATCCAGACTAGACTCAGCTACCTGGAAGTTAAGGAATGAAGCTATATTTACAGCTTAGCACAATTTACAAGCAATATATATAGACAAATATTTACAGAAATATACAAGTTAAATGTAATACAGAAACATAATACCCCTCCCAGAAATCAGAGTCCCCAGGAGTGGCTCCCAACCACCTTTCCATCTTCTTTCCACCCCTCTACCTTATCACAGGGTCTACCTTATGTGCAAGATGAGCTTGGAGGATCAGCAGCGTAGGGTTAGAAGCAGAATGATTAGTTGGGTTACACAGGAGAAGCCCAGAAGACGTACCAACTCCAACAGAGAGAGAGACTGTCTGTGTTATCTGTGTTTTTATACATCTCAGCAAGCCTATGAGTGAAGTAGACATCACCATTGTTTTCTTTTCACAGCCTATAATCTTATTTTTTGCATTAAAATATTCCAATTAGCCTCAAACCAGCACANGGATGTGGTAGATCCACTCAAAGAGATCAGGGAAGTTAGAAAGGAATATGCAAGGGAATCAGGAGAGCTAATCTGAAGCTGGCTGGTGAGATGCCGTGCTGGTGGTGCAAATGTCCTACAGATAGGAGACAAGTCTACAAAGCATCTAGGGCCACTCACGAAAGAGAGTGGAATGGACAAATACCTGGCAAGCCCTCTCGGTAGGGTTAGCTTGTGGACATGCCTCCTGTTGGCTGTGGCTATGAGATATCCTTCCCGAGATGATTGCCATGGGCAGCTAAGAAGTGGAACACAATTAGCCTCAAACCAGCACAAGAAACCTTTTCCCTACAGGTGCTCCCCTAATATTACCACCATTTTACCTTCCCATCAATGCCAGCAAGATGGAGACTGTTAATATGGGTCAAATACACATGATCGTTGCTCATTTGTAGCATGTTTAACGATCATCACACCTTTTCTGTGTTTGGACAACCAAACAGTAAAAACGTTGATAGTGACAAACTATTTTTTTGTCTGCCGCTTGTTTTAGTCTCCTTTTTCTGCTTGTTTTAGTCCCCTTTTTCCACTTGTTTTAGTCCCCTTTTTCCTCAGGGAAAGACTTCCTGTAGGGCGGAGGGTGATTTTTCACTTTTGCAGACAGCTGTGGAGCCGTTCAGCCCCCCCTCCTTCCTTTCTGCCTGTCAGGTGGCTGCTGTATCTGACCTTGTCCTCTGCTCTCCTCCTTTTTTTTTCCCCTTCTCTTTCCTATCTGCTACTTTATTTTACTAGTCTGGTGTAACTAGCCAAGACCAGCAACGTGACTGTAATACAAAGATAAATTAAAAGTAGTGCTTTCAGTTTTCTGCTAGTGAAGTTTGCCAGGTCTTGCTGAGACAGATAAGGCCATATTAACTCTTTGACATCTGCCAAATATTGCTTTGCAAGAGAGAAAGGTGTCCAAGAGGAAGCAGAAGTTTCTTTCTTAAGGATTGTTTTTTGCTTTATGCTTTAATGTAAATTTCAAAACCAACTTAAAATTATCTAAATTTTTTATTCCCTGAAAGAAAAGTAATGTCCTTAAACACCATTTGAACATGATGTGACATATGGATATACAGATATATGGTTTCTCCTTTAAAAACAGTGACGTCACAGAGAATGTATTGAGGATTTTTTGACTTGTGTCTTGTACAGATTCTAATTATTTTACATGACTTTCATTTGTAAATGTATTAAACTGTGTGCTTTGATTGGTGTGTAGAAAAAAAGAAATAAGAGTCTAATATAAAATCCCAAACTGCAATTAATAGTGTACTTATTCATTCTTTAGTTCTTTGACCAAGACCAAGCAGTTGGGGACAAAAAAGTGGTTTAAATCAATCCAATTCTTTCTTCCCCCAAAAGAAAGAAAAAGCCTTAAGCATCGTGTTCCAGTGTTGGGTTTTTTTTTTGTTTTGGGTTGTGTTGTGGTTTGTCTTTTCTTTTTCTGTCACATTTCATCTTTAAGCTCTGCAATAAAAGCAAATGAAATAAAAGCTTGGGTTACAAAACCAAAGAGGAAGGGTGAACCCACTGCCTTTTTACTCTGTTGCAGATAATTATACCACTAACTTGAGATGTGAGAGGCTCAATTCCCTTTACTGCCTGGGGGAACTTGAACCCCTTTCCAGGAACAGTTCCTATAAATGTGAATGGAGCGGCTGGTCCCAGAATACCCTTTTTGCTTTGCCAGTGGTGTTCCCACTTTGCACAGCTTACTTAAATATTCATTAAATGAGGGGGAAAAAGCAAGTTCTCTGCAGTGGAGCCAGATGTAGAGCAGTGCCCAGGGAGCTTGTGGTCCTTGGCTCATTGGCTCGCTGCTAAACAGCCATCATTACTGCGTGGGGGCTCAGCATAATCCAGACCCTAAGATGTCCCACTCTGGGAACTGGAGGTAATGTACATCCCCGTGTCCACAGACTTCTGCTTCCTCTGAGATGATTCAGGATCCATAATACACAACAATATTATTAGTGTGTAAAGATTCTATGAGCGGTGGCTTAATGACAAGAGGGGCAGGTATGCCCTGGCTGCAAGCAGCAAACTCGGTGGATAGAGGAGACTGAAGGTGGCCTGTCCAAGCTAATGCTGCCTGGCTGTGGACTCTTCAGCTGAGGGCTGGCAGGTTCCAATCAAGTCAGCACTCAGTCACAGTTGACAGACCCAGGATATGTAAAGAAAGCACATTTCTTTCTCTGCTTTCAGGAGTCCATACCTTTGCTTTCTTAATTTTTATTAGATGTACCTGGACATCAAAGCATTCTGGAAACAGTGCTGTGAAAACCTGAGGGTTTTTGTCATCTTTCTTTTAAGGCACCTTGACAATTCATTTCCTGGTAAATTGCTGTGTGTGTCCCAACTCTAATTAGCTAGTTAGTATTGCAACAGTGATCAAGGGCTTTAAAACACTCTGAGTAGGAGACATCTCCCCCAGCTTTATCAGCACATTATAACATCCACGTCTAACTTTGTCTTTTCACTAGTCTTAACTGCTTGTGTGCTTTTCCTGTAAAAACTTAACTTGTGCAATCTATTTAGTCCTTTTTCACTTGGCTGAAAAAGCCTTGTGAAAGAGATAACATCTTGTTGCTGTCTAAGTCCTTTATGGGAGCGAGACCTGCAAATCATTACTGCTGGCTTCTTCTGGACCAGTGGTCAATTCTTGCTCTTGGGACTGCAACTGCCTGGGCACCTTTTTTCACCATGCCTCCCACTTCCCTTGACACATTTTAGTCACAAGATCATAGAATCACTTAGGTTAGAGAAGATCTTAAAGATCATTGAGTCCCATCATTAACCTAGAACTGCCAGATCAGTCTTCCTTCTTTCCCTGATTCTGTAGCTAAAAGGAACCTTAAAAGGAGTTACAGGTGTTATGATAGTAGAAATACTCCATAATGCCTTCTTTTAGGTGCACTTAAGATACCAAGTTATTTCTCAGCTTTGTTTTTATATGCAATTTGTGACACACACACACACACATTTAAAAAAAGAGGAAAAAAAGCTGTATAACTAACTTATTCAACTGTATAAGAAAGTTGAATGAAATCAAGTCAGATGAGTGAACACTAGATGCACAAGCTCAAAATAAGTAATTTCAGTGAATAAAAGGGTTTTAGTGTTACAGTCTGTTCCTGGTCAACTTTGAAGTAAAATATGTTAAAACCCAGACTTCAGTTCTTCAAAACCTTTGAGTTGATTTATTCAAATTATTGTAACTATCTACAGATTTGATCCTGAATCTCTGAAACGGTATAGAGCCCTGTTTTTCTCAAGTGTGTATGTTAGGTGTGTGTAGTGCAAGTCCCATTTTGTTTTAGAGTTTACTGTCAAAGTGGATTTTTATAAATACACTTTATTCACACACTAATTTCAAAGAGGTAATGCCTAATCCTGTGCTGCTTCACCACTGTGCTGCCCACTTTGCACAGCCTTCTTACACAGCAGAAGATCTTTATGTTCTGTTTTTGGGTTGGCAGTGAAGAGTGGCACTGAGATTAACCTGCATGTGCTGTACCTGAAGAATTTTGCTCACTAAGAAATAAGATAAGCCTTATTGCCTTCCTTTATGGGCTCAGGCACTCTTCAAAAACACCCCAAAAGTTAATGTTCTAACAGTTTTGTAGTTGTTCCCCCATGTCATTTGCCATGCAGTATTGTGTCAGACCCATTTCAGAGAAGTGTGATCTTGCATTTTGGTAACAAGCCCTTTTTTTGCTGGGAGATAGAGAGCACCACTGCACAGCTCTCAGGGGATGGGGAAGAGACATTTTCTGGCCTAATCACAAAGGCTCTATGTCAGGGTGTTACTGCAGTGATGTGTGTACTGGTGCCAGATCCCATGTTTGATATAAGCATTGGCATCTGTAAAGAAGGTCAAGGCACCAGCATGGCCAGTCAGGTGGGGAGCGTTTGGTTGTAGTCACAAAAAAAACTACATCCTCTGGAGAACTCATCCCTGCCTACCCCACTACTTTCTTGAAAGTGAAGATACTTTTATATAGATTTACCAGAATAGAAAGCTAGATGCTACTTATTTATACAGCCCCATGGGGATGAATGAACTCATGAAAGGCAGAGTGACCATTCTAATGATACTGAAAATCTCTTCATCTCTCTCGCCCTCTCTTTTGAATTTCAACAGAATTTGAGTAGCGTGGGATGGAAGAGGAATATGGAGAAAAGTAGACAGTGGGAAGACCTTATAGTTCTCTACTACTACCTGAAAGCAGATTGTAGCAATGTGGGGGTCAGCCTCTTAAGTTACAAGTGACAGAAAGAGAGAAAACTGCCTCAAGTTGTGCCAGGGGAGATTTAGTTTGGAATTTAGGAACAATTTCTTCCCCCAAAGGGCTGTCAGATACTGGAACAGGCTGCCCAGCGAAGTTGTGGAGTCACCATCCCTGGAGGAATTTAAAAGCTGTATAGATGTGCTGAAGGACATGGTTTAGTTTTGACTTGGTAGTGTTGGGTTAGCGATTGGAGTTGATCTGAAATGTGTCTTCCAACTAAAATGATTCTATGAGTCTGTGACTGAAAAAACCCTCTGTAATAAAGTGATGTACAGCCATGTCAGTAGAGCTTTCATAGAAGCCACATGTGGATGGGAAGGTAAGCATTATGGTTCAGCTGAGGTCCCAGGAGGTGGTCACTTTATGGAAAGGGGGCACTGTAGATGTGTAACTTCTTGGTGTGCTGCAAACCATTTAGCTCAGCTGAAAACAGAGCATTGGCGAGGGACATGTATTCCACGGACAGCTTCTCTTGCCCTCACTTTTCCAGTCAGGTGTCTAACCTTGGTATTTTCACAAAGAATTACAAAGGAAAAACATGTGTAGTTATTTGCCCCTAGGAACCTCATTATTTATTTGTACCTTTTCTATTTTTGCCCATCTAAAATCCAGGCATGCTTTGTATAATGAAAAAAACCCCATACCTATACATATTTTATTTAAAACAGAGTCCTGAATGTAGACTTCAGTGTACACACCCTCCAGCTCCCACCCAAACCTCCAGGAAAAGCTTGGGAGAACTGTATAGTCCAAAGCTGACTCAACCTTTCTCTCTTCACGGAAAGCCAAGCTGGAGAGCAAGATCTGTAACCCATAACTGGAAGTATTGCATTGTACCTGTCAGCCATCTCTAGTGCTCAGGGTGGTCACTTCAATTGCAGTCAGAGATGGTGAAGTCAAGGGAGGAACATCTGCACACTGTGGAGACAAGTAGAAGGCAGAGCTGGTACTCTAACCTCCAGAGTGAGTTTTCTCTGCATGGAGTGGCACTTACACACCATCTGTGAATAGCAACTGGTAAAGAGCTGGAGACAGTTGTCAGGAGTTATATGAAGGCGAAAAAAAAAAAGCTACTTTTTGCAAATACAAGTGTTAAAAAATACCCTTTAAATGGTGACTGCTTGTTTTCATGAGTCTGGGTATCTGTGAAGACTCCTGCTTGTCACCAGATGAAATTGGATATAAACTTACCCCTGAGGCCAACCAGGGCTGAACTCATGCTCCTCTTCTCTCCCTACCAGCTCTTCTAACCTGTGCTAAAGGCAGTTTGAAGACATTTGATGAAGATTTGATAAATTTGAACATTTGATGAATCCTAAATAGATTGCCAATGCAGTAACTGTGCTTAGCAACCAGCAGTATGTTTTCATTAGAAGAGATTTTCTCAGCCGAAAGTGTGATACTTTGACAATACATCACCTAAACGGTTTCTCGTTTTTAAAAGTAAAGGATGCAGGCTATGTTCTTAGGTCCTTCCTGCTTTGTACAAATACTGCCAGTTTTACAAAATAACAAAGTAAAATAAAAAGAAGAAGCATAAAATGATAACATTCTGATTAGCATCTTTCACTTTCTCATCTCTAGCTGTGCAAATTTCAGAGGAGCTAAGGAGTAGAGAGCAGGGCTTGATGTGCCCAGCTCCTGGAGCACCTTTTCTCCATTGTGCTTGAATTCCTTCCACTGAGACCAAACAGAGTTTTGCTCTTTAGTACAGCTTAGGCTCCTGTCCAATCAGTCCAGATTGGCAAATTTCAGTCCAGATGGTTATGATTGATACGGTACCCTCTTTTAATCTTGACTAAAGAAGTTTTGACAAAGGCCTGTGAATTAAGTGGGCTACCAGTAGCAATAACTGCATGAATTTCACATTTTTGCCTAGTCCATCTGCCAGGCTGAAACCAGGCAAACCATTTCAGTATAAATTACAATGCCTGAATTGCGCAAACCCATTTAGTTAACGGGCAGGACGTTTCTCTGCTATTACTACTATTTAAAAAAAAAAATAAGAATTCTCTTTGCCAAAGTGCATGTTGAGTAGTAAATCCTTCCTTTTCAGTCTTGCCATCCATTTGGAACCTTTGTACCACATTTACATGGAAATTTTACTCCCTTTGGATACAAAGCTTTCCCTCTCAGTGTGCAGGCAGCATTAATTGCCAGTAATGGAGACAGAAATATATTCCATGGCATTAAATCATCAAAACTGAATGGAATGAATAGCCTGTCCTGTCATTATAAGAAGTTTGGCACCATGTGTTTTATCTGTCAGTGAGATGACTATTTAAATTGTTTTTGGGTAACTGGCATAATCGCCTTAAATATAATTGCTTCTCTGAATGCACACAATTAAAACTGTTTTTCTGGGAGGATTTCGTGCTTGAAACCCACTTTGGTGGATGCTTTCTTTGCCAGGATGGAAAGGACAGTGCGGTGCACTACATGTGATACTGTAGAACGGCTCCGCTTGCTGAATGTGACCCTTTTTCGGCAACAGCTGCCTTTTCGTAATAACAGGTTGTGCTTTCTGTTAACACTGCCATGCCAGTCCTCCCTGCTTCCTTATGAGGAGCTGACTTGCAGCCCTCCAAAGCTGGTGAAGTTCCTGTGCCTTTGTGTTGTGCTGCAGGAGCCCAGGTCTTTCCCTCCTTGCTACCTGCTCACTAGCACAAACCTCTGCACCTACTATTCTTATCCCCAAACAGATTTTGGCTCTTGGTTCCCAGCATTACTGGTGTTGACCTCCACTTTTCTTCCTCTCTCAGGATTTTATTTAACTTCTTTCATGAAGGTGTAAGAAGGCATGAACTCATAGCAGTAGTTTTTCACCTACCTTGGCGTCTCCTTCAGACATGGTATGTGTGTGGACCCTAGTCTGTGAAGGCATTTTAAATCTGAGTTTCAGCAGATGGCTTCAACCTGCCTCTGCATGATAGGGAAAAAAGAAAAGAAGAAGAAAAAAAAAAGTAATACATTCTGGTATTTATGCATAGTTAAAAACATTAGGTCAAATGGGCATTCATAATTGTACTTCAACGGCACACTGATCATTAGGAGAATGTAAGTGGGGAAGCAATTTGCATTCCTTATTCAGTAGTAGTATTGTAGTTGAAAGGTTGAAATGCCAAATGGATTCACTTTGGAGGTTGATTTTCACACTTTATAAAAACTGAAGTCACACTAATAAAGCATGAAGAAGTTGGATGTGCTGTAAATATAATAAGTTTTCTGCAAGTCTTCAAAAAATCATGTATGTCCCACTGACTATACTGCAGCTTATTTGCTATAGATGAGCTTTTCATATAGAGAGTGCTTTACTTTGACCACATGAAGTTTCAAATTGCCTCCAGTCAAATGCTTTAAGAGAAATTTGCTTTAAAATATCTGGATCCAAAACCCCCTGTATCTTAACAGCCCTTTAGCTGAACTGTTGGTTTGGAATGATTGAATCTCCTAATTTGACAAAATGTTAAGATTATCTAATGGAGACTATTTTTAGTTTCGAAGAGAAAAATATTGAGTCTTTGTCTCTTCCATTCCTCAGTCATGCATAAACCCCACGGAGAGATGAGTATTAAGTAGTCTTAAGAGATCATCCATGAATATATAGCTTTTAAAAATTGAATAGCAGATCAATAAGAAACTTCATTTTAAGGACATTTTTGATCATGTGAATCTGCTTGAGCTCGTTGGTATCTTAATGGATGTTAGTACAGATCTTAAAGGTCTGAAAAGAGTAACTTGCTTAAGCAGTTGGTTATTTTTAACATGCATGTGTTGGTTGCAATTGTTTTTTATTGCTATGGGAACTGCAGGCAACACTAACAACAATAAAAGACCAAAAAATTAAAATGTTTGTTAAAAAAAAAATTTTGTTTTGAAAATAAATTTAGGAGATGGCAGAATATATGTTTTCTCTAGAATGGTTCTTAACCTATTTGTTTCTCCAAATGTCATTTGTGTATGATATTATTTTTGTTGAAAGCGTCATTATCTGCAGGACCTTTTTGAATTAAAGATGGTAAAAATTCTAGGGCATTTAATTATATGATTTTGATACTCCATGCTGCCTTTCATGTGTGATCTCTGATAGTAAGGTAGCCTTTAATATTTTTGAAACCCTATGTTTGGAAAAGCAAGCATGGATATAAAGGGTTAAGTTTTAGGAAGGATTTATTCATAAGGCAAGGTGTGTTCTTGGGCTGGGACTCTGTGCTTGCAGGACAGCCATTTCCAGTCACATAAATACTTTCAGATATGCAGGTTTGCAGGTTTGCCCATATGCAAGTGTTCAGACAGGCAGGTCAGTGCTTGGGGCAGTAGCTTGAGGATGCTCATCTCTGCGGACCAGTGGCAACAGCTGTATAAGCTAAATGCCTCCAATTTAGACAGCGCTTGCTGCTCTCACCCCAAACCTGAGGGATCCTTTAGAAGCAGTGGCCACACCCACATAGCCTTCAGCTTCAAATCTCCTTCGAGCCTCATATGTCTTTGGTGCGCTTAAGATACTACTGTTATTTTTTGTACAACTTTTTAGTTCCAGGTTTCTGAAAACACCAGAGTGGTGTTTGGGTGACATAAAATAGAAAACCTTTGTTCAAGGCCTTGGGACTGCAGGAAGAGAGCACGTGTAGTATTTGAGGACACACATGATGATGTGCTTATGTAACATTAAAGGGGTAATGCTGTAAGGCAGACACAGACAAATCTGTGGCAGTCTTCATTATACCAGCCTTAGGGGATGCAGCCAGGTATGCCAGGACCATATCCAAAGACTGTCTCAAGGAGGTCAAAACAGAGGAGGCAGTGGGCAAACAGCAAAAGGAGGTGAGCCTTCAGGAACCAGCACTTGGACTTACTCCCTGGCCTGCTTTTATTTAAAAGTTAAACCAAGCAGAGCTGAATCACAACCAAAAAAATGCATGTTAAGATCTGCACACTGCAAAGAATAGCAGGACAGTGCTAGGAAAAGAAAGCGTTTGACATTTATATGTTCAAGAAATGGAAAGATTGGAGTACATGTGTAGCAGGTTAAATTAATTTAGGTTAGGTCTGGTCAGAACTGCTGAGCTAACTAAGCCAGTTCTTCAACTTTTTTCTCTGGTCAAAATGATCTCTAATCTAAGGAAGCATGTGGTTGACAGTTGGGCATCGCTTCACAGTCTTGTGTTGCAAGTTGCATGTGTGCACTTTATGAAAAAGGCTTTTTTTCAAAGCAATTTTTGTAAAAACAAAAAAAGGCTAAGTTTCGATTTCATGTGATAGTGATGGCATGGGTTGTGTTTCAGAGCTTGCAATCCACAATGTTTAGTCAGCTTACAAGTTTGAAAGAGTTTAATCATCTAAGAAATGCATGCTAATAGCACAGCTCTCTAACAAGACTTGGCCACAGTCTACCTTGGGACGTATTGCCAGCATAACTTTGTTGAGCTGAGCCATGATAAGCTGTGATTTGTGGCTGACAGGGCTTTGCCAACTAAACCTGTTGACCTGAGCATGGCTACACTGCCAAACCTGCTATCAAAGGAAGCTTGCCTGGCACAAGGGCAGCTTGACCCTAGTGCCAGCCACATCTTTGGGTGAAGCTCATTAGTTTGGTTGAGCAACACCACCTGTAACCCAGCTTTCACCCACTGTTGTGTAGAGCATGATCTGGAGTATCTGATTTATCACATCAAATTATGGCCTGTGGTTGCCTCCATCATACTCCCTTCTAAGGCAGCTGTACTAGACATCACTGCCTAGTACAACACCCATAGATATCTGAAATGGAGGCAAGAACCTTAAAAGTAACAACTTGGTTGCTGTAATTTGTAGTCTGAGCATGCCTTTTTCGCTCAGCAGTATCCCTGACAGGTCCCATACACTATGTACAGCTGGCCATGTTGGTCCTGTGCCAGATGAGAATTTCTTGGTGTGAAAAGAATCCTCAGTTGTCTATTTTGAATCCTTTCTGGGCTTCCAAAATAGTACAAATCACATTTAAATGGGCTGTAGAGCTAGCACTGAATGCCCTGAAGCAAACCCATAAATCAGGAAGTGAAATCTGGGTGTGATTGCCCACAAAATGGAAGCTTTTCTGTTCCCCAGATTACTCGTTTATTGAACCATATTGCAAAGATGATCATTTCTGAATGGAAGGTGCTAACATATATTTATTTTTCCTTGGGCACCCAATTGTCATGATTCCCTATCTAATTCCCTCAGTGCAAAGAGAAGAAGCAGGCAAGATTCTCAACTCCTGCATCCCTGCAATTAAAGGCATACTTCATTTTGTGGAGCAGAATTAATCCACTCTGTATTTATGCCAGTTCAACCTCAGTCACTGTCAGGTCTCGTAATAAAAGGCTGCTATGTAATAATTTGTGGAAAAGTAGAACAGAGGAACACAGATTCTTAATAATAGTGATTTTTGTTTGATGGACAAAACCTCAAAGGCTTTTTTCCTATCTTTCTAAAACATTCCCAGCACCTACACTGGGCAGGGGCAAAAGTGAAACTGGTTTTCAGGCCCACTTTTTCAGTAACGGGAGGAGTCGTGAGGCACTTCAACACCGGATTTTGTTCTGTCATATTCTGGTAAAATTTCAGAGTAAAGGTGCTTATTTGCTAAACAGTTAAAGCTGTGCTGCCAACTACAGGGTTTGTGGCTTGGCAAGTCCTGTCCTGGCTGGCAGCTGCCCTAATGAAACTAATTGGAGGTTCATTTGCAATGTGGAGAGTCCTGTAATCCGAGAGGTTTTGCCTTTGAATATGAACTTAAAAGTGACAAACTACAGCAGGCTGGATTTAGATGGCTTTTAGGCTTGATTAGGTACTTTCTGTTTGACTGTACTGTGTGATCACTACTGTCTTGTCCTTACTACATGATCCAGTGTATGCCACCCTGGCACTGGAAGAAGCCCATCTTTACAAAAGAAGGATCTGCCATCAGCCATGTTTGTCAGTGTGGCCCCTCTCTTGTGGGCTATATCATGCAGGATTCTGCATACCTGCTGACGGGCTGTAAGTCAAAGCAGCAGCAAGCCCAGAGAGCCCAGAATTTAAATATTTTTGATAGAAAATCAAAGAGCATCTACTGGTTACTTGATGTTTGGAAGACAAATGTCAGCCTAGCTGCACCACAGCCCTCCTCCTTTACAAGCATTTCACAGTGCCTCATGATCTGTTGGAGCACCTGGACTCACACTATCCAAGTGCTTTCTGGGATGTTCTGTAATCCACATGCCCAGCTCACCAAACTGGCTTAAATGTTGCATGTCCTGTCGTTACTGTTCTACAGATGAGCAGGGAGGGAGCAGAGTGTTCTCCTTCCAGCTCCCCTATGCTGCATCAAACTTTTTTTTTCAGATTCTCTTGCCACCAGATTGGCATGTTCTGCTCTTGAATAAAATAGAAAGACGAATACTGTGGAGCCCAGTTGTCTGCCCTGCTGTCACAGTTTGAGGCCACAAGCTACCCGGCAGTGAACGACAGACATGACNCTACAAGGCCTGAGTAGGCCACACAATGCAGCTCAAAATCCCCTGCCAGTGGTAGCCATCTGCCCCACACAAACCATGAGAGGGGACACATGCTTTTCCCGAAGAGAGATGTGAAGGGAAGAGCACAGCCCTATGAGGAGCAGCTGAGGGAGCTGGGATTGTTCAGCCTGGAGAAGAGGAGGCTCAGGGCAGACCTCAGGGCTGTCTACAACTACCTGAAAGGAGGTTGTAGCCAGGTGGGGATTGGTCTCTTCTCTCAGGCACCCAGTGACAGAACAAGAGGACAGCCTCAAGCTGTGCCAGGGCAGGTTTAGGCTGGATGTTAGGAAGAAGTTCTATATGAAAAGAGTGATTGCTCATTGGAACAGGTTGCCTGGGGAGGTGGTGGAGTCACCATCCCTGGAGGTGTTTAAGAGGAGACTGGATGAGGCACTGAATGCCATGGGTTAGTTAATTATAAGGCCTAGATGATAGGTTGGACTCGATGATCCTAGAGGTCTTTTCCAACCTGGTTAATTCTGTGATTCTGTGATTCTGAGAGGAGAGGAGGGAAAGAGAGTGAGATCAGCCAGGCACTGGCGTGATAAGCTGCAATACCAGAAAACGGAATGGAATAAGAATGTTACAATATCCTGGGGTGCCCAGGTCCGTCCCTCTGGGAAGAGTCTTCATCTCTGTAGCTTTCTTAGGGGAACCTGGGACCCCTCAAACTATGACACCTGCCCACGTTGTGGACAGCCAGTAAAGTCTTTGATTTCTCCCAGTTTGAAGTCCGTTAGCTGAAGTAGTGTTGTAAGTCACTCAAAGATCTTACTGCAAATAGAGACAGAGCTTCACAGAAATGAAGCTAAGCAAGCAGTCGTGGAGAAAGGCAACAGTATCTGGGATGACCTGTTGAAAGGTAGAAAAAACATGCCACAGTCTGATGAAAATCTGACTTTTCACCCTCTATTTTAGGTCTTCACTCCTTACTCTGTCTCTATAGATCTCCTTTAACTGGCTTCCCAGACTGTGCACTGCTAGATATTAAAACCACTTAGGCATGTGTGGTGTGGATTTCTGAAGGTCTCCATCAGCATTGGTTTGTGTGACAGGGTATAACGTGCTGGCCCATGGTGACCATTGCTAGCTGATACATTCAGCTGGGTCTTGAGGCCTACCTCATGGTTAAAAGAGACAACATACTTGGTTGATCTGGGAAAATGGTTAAGGGGATCAAAAGACTGTGATTATTGTGGTCAAGGGGTCTGTGTTGATTTGGACTCTCACTCGCTCCTCATGATCAATATGCTGTTGCCCTTCAGGTGCCTTTTGATATGTCCTCCTGCAGCCCTCCCACATCTTCTGATGGTGTATTTTATTCTCCTGGACTGGACTATGAGCCTTGGTCTCCCAGGCTCCTGTGTGGGTCCTGTCTCCATGTTATAGTGCTGGATTTGTCTGGCACAACTGATATCATTTTTCATAGAAAATTGCATGGTTTGGACTGAACTATTTTGGAAAACTGCCTGCAAGAGATTACATTTAGGGCTTTAGATGTCTGGACTGAACTGGACAGAGCAGGCAGCTATGCCTGACTGTTCCTGTTCTTACTTGGACACCATAACTACTGAACTAGTGTGGAAAACACTGAACCTCTTGGTTTTGCTTTAGAATAGGATCAAGCAAAAGGTAGATGCTGCTTGTTTTCATAAAGAGATCGTTTTCCTAACAGCACTACTTTGATCTTATGGCAGGCAAGGGCAGAAATACTTGTTTCAGAGTTGGCTCCAGCACTCAGACCCTTTTACACAATTCTGTGTAGATGAAATTTGTCTAAACATAATCCCTCCTTTGTTGTCCTGACTTCATCTGTGCATGCAGCTTCGGTGGTGTGACTTTTCTCTTGGCTGTGACAGCAAAAATACTACCTATGTAAATGTAACTTGGATAGAGAAACTTTTGAAATGTGTTGATCAACAGGGAATAGTTGAGACACCTGGACCATTTTATCCTTGTCTCTTGTGTGTATGCCGCACATTACAGGTCATGAAAATGAACAAAATGAGAAAGTATCCAAAGGTATCAAGCAATGAGTGACAGTGTACATGAGCTGCAACATTTCTCACAGCAATCTCATGACATGGATTTCCTTTCTGCAGTCCTTTCTTTCAATGCATTTTCTGTGCTGAGTGGATAATGTTTCCAGCTGGTGACAGGAGGGCACTTTTTCTTCACAAACCAATATGCATTTAGTTGCAGGCCACCTTATGTTTCTACAAGATATAGTTTTTCTTTTCGGAAATCTATTTGAGAGTGAAATTGAATAAGGGTGTTTTAATAGTACATGAAGTATGTGGGTGGCTTTACTTGCTGTGTTTCAGGAGATGCTGCACCTTCAATTTAACAGACAATGCTACGCTTCAGTGGACCATTATATTACTCCACTGTTCTTAACATAGCAGTCATATCAAAATTGTATTGCTACATTATACAAGTATGGTTAATTAAACCCAGATATCAGCCCAAGCTCACACAATAGCTGTGTGTCAGTATAGAAGCAGCAATGATTTTGGAAGAGAGAAAAAGAAAGAGGGGACATGGGGACAGTTAGGGCACTGATGGCAGAAGAGCAATTGGATGGTGACTGACAGTGCTGCAGCCTGACCTGTGCCCTGTGCCCTGCAGTGATGCTGAGTAATTAGGGGATACATTAATTTTTTGCAGTGTTATTACAGGAAAATACATATCTTACCACATGGAACTAAAAGGAGATAGTACATGTGAAGTGTAGCTGACAGTTTTTAGATAGATGTTCAGCAAAGATTTACTTAATGTCTCCAAAGTGCTAGGCATAATAAGGTTGTGGGTTTAAGATGTCTCAGGTAAAAAATATGTATATTCTCTGCATTATCTTTCCTTCCTGCTCCAGCTGGCTTTTAATGCACTGTTGAAAACAATGAAGTACAAATAATTGTGCTTAAAAGAAAAGTCAATATTAACACTGCAAATATGTGGAACTACAAAAACTGATTCTTTGGTTGTATTTCAGGGAAGTAAGAGAAACCCCTTGCTGTCGAAGGGGTTCTTGAAGGGCAAAGGGGTTCTTGAAGGGCAAAGCAGAATGGGAATTCTTCGTGGACATTTACAGAGATTCAGGGTCCTAGTACGTCACTTCATGTGGAGTTGTCTGCTGTCAATCACTGCGCTGTTAACATTTGAGCTTTCTTTTTATTTTCCTTATTTAAGCCTAGTACCTGAGCTTCAGGGAATAGTTGGTGCTTTTAAGTGGTAGCTAAACCCCCCTATTTTCATTGTACTCCTGTTTTTTGTGCCTGTTGACCATAAACCTGTGAGGGAGAGTTCACTTTGTTACTACTCTGTCCTTTAATACCTCGTTCATGGCATGACTTGTTTCTGTTGAAAACCAATCCAAAGAAATCCCAAAGGCACCTATGATTCTGAGGAGAGAAAAAAAAAAAGGCATTAGTATACTGAACTGCCTGATGAAAGAACTAACACTGGCTGATTTATAAAACCAAGTGAGTGTAGCTGTCATACCTGCAGCTAGCATTAAAGTGCATTTATTCATGGCAGGTACCACCAAATTAAACCTGGGTGTAGGTTGAAGAGCTGTCATTTACTGCAAAAGGTTTGTCATTGTTTACATAAATACAGCACTGATCCCTGAACTTACAGAATCATAGAATCACAGAAACATCCAGGTTGGAAAAGCCCCTCAGGATCACCAAGTCCAACCTATAACCTTACTTAACAAGATTCACCTTAAACCATATCCCTAAACACCACATCCAAACGACCCTTAACCACATCCAGGGTCAGTGACTCCACCACCTCCCTGGGCAGCTCATTCCACTGCCTGACCACTCTCTCCAAGAAAAACTTTTTCCTAATGTCCAATCTAAACCTACCCGGTCTCAGCTTGAGGTCATTCCCCCTTGTTCTGTCTCCAATTACCTGTGAGAAGAGACCAGCACCAGCCTCTCCACAACATCACTTCAGGTAGTTCTAGACAGCAATGAGATCTCTCCTCAGCCTCCTCTTTTTCAAACTAAACAGCTCCAGCTCCCTCAGTCACTCCTCATTAGATTTATTCTCCAGGCCCTCCACCAGCTTCATTGCCCTCCTCTGGACCCACTCCAGCACCTCCATGTCTCTCTTGTATTTCTGTGCCCAAAACTGAACACAATACTCAAGGTGTGGCCTCACCAAAGCCGAGTACAAGGGC
>WBNM01012185.1:97682-273428 GCA_013399055.1 Ramphastos sulfuratus
TACTTCATGAGGGTGGGTGCCCAGGGCACTGCTGGATCCAGTGCTAAAGACTGAGGCAAAGTAGGCATTGAGCACCTCAGCCTTCTCCTTGTCCTTAGTCACCAGGTTTCCCTCTGTATTCAGTAGGGGATGGAGATTTTCTCTAGTCCTCCTTTTGGCATTAATGAATTTATAGAAACACTTTTTTATTATCTTTAACAGCTGTAGCTAGGTTAAGCCCTAGCTGTGCTTTGACTCTCCTAATTTTCTCCCTACTTAGTTTCACTACATCTTTATAGTTCTCATGAGAGACACGCCCCCTTTTCCAAAGGCTATAGACTCTCCTTCTGTTCTTGAGTCCAGCCTAAGGTAGTGTCTTTGGAGTTTTAGTTTATTATAAGTTGAGCTAAAACACCAAAGAAGTGAGTTTAATAATGGACATGTTGTAGCACAAACTGTGTAGGTTGTTCTAGAGTGAGTGCTGGACATTGGATGGGATCAAATGTGGATCTGCAAGGAGGAGGCAGCTGTGAAAGTGGGAGAGTGGAAGCCTTTGCTGCAGGCCATGTTGCTTCGTATCCTCTGTGGAGCTGCTGGGTCTCCTTATCCCAGCAATCCAAATTGCATTGTCTTTTGGTAGGTTATGTTGTAGGAGTATGGCCAAAACCCACACCCCCCCCCCAAAAAAAAAAACCCCAAAACAACCAAATAAACCAAAAAAACAAACCAAAAACACAGAGAAGAAACTCCTTTTTAGGAAAGGAGACTAATCTGGGATGTGGTTGCCTCAAAGACAGACTCATAAGACAGGTAATTTTCAATGTTTGCAAGAAATGGGAAGGTAAAAAGCAGCTTCATCTGAATGTCCAAAATCTGTGCAAGACTGGGGAGACTCTTACGGGACAATTTAACCTGTTGCCAGAAATATTGCTGCCTTCAGTTGACAGGTGTTTGTTTATTCTTTAATTGCCTTCCAAAGGAGTCATCATTAGCATACTTTTTCTCAACAACTTTTTTTCTTCTGGTTCTTAGGAGCTGTGTAAATAACTGGTTTAGATCTGATCTTTAAAATGTGACTACAGGACAACTTTTTTTTTTTTTTCCTATTGTTCATGAAGATCTCCCTTCCAAACTGTTGGTGACATTAATGTATAAATTAGTATTAATTTTTTTAATCAAAACTACTTTTATTAGTCAGAGTTTCAGAAATTCATTAGCAGTTTTGCTTGTGAAAAAGCCTTTTGGATAAATCAAGACATTGCACATACATGTATCACTCATCAATGCTTAAAGAAAGATTCTTCCACAATAACTTCAACCTTCATTAAACATGTACCAGTTATTCAAGAAGTCCAATTTAAACTGAAGTTTGTGATAATTCCTTTCTGTTTTTCTTAATTCCACCAAGAGTATGATAACCACAGACATAAATATCCTGAATTCTGGGATAAGTGCCTTGTAGATAGAGCCTAAAGTAACACATCTCACAGTCAGATCTCAATTTATCTGAGAGTGACATTGTTGAAGTTCAGAACCAAATCTAATTTTCATTGACAGGGGCACTTTCTACAATTTTTTTCCCATTGTTTATAGAATCATAGAGTGGTAAGGTTGGAGATGACACCTCAAAGATCATCTAGTTCCAATCCCCTGCCATAGGCAGGGACACCTCCCACTAGTACAGGTCATCCAACCTGGCCTTGAATACCTCCAGGGAGGGAGCATCCACAACCTCCCTGGGCTTATACTGCAGTAATATTTGTTATACTCTTAGCTTCACTTTTTTTTTTTTTTCTTCTTTTCCAGGATCAAAAAATTCAGAAGTGTAGTTGATTGGAGTGCATTTCTTTATATACCTGTCCAGTGTGCTTTCTGACTACACTATATTTATTGGTGAACTACTTGAAATAAAGCAGTCAGCAGTTCTGTCTTGCTCCCCACCAGTCCTGAAGTTGTTTTTATTCCCTCTGTGAAAATGGCTATGTCAGCGGAGAGTACAAAAGGAATCAAATTACACTTCATCTTATTACAAAACCACCTGGAAGCCACTGGAAACATCTCACTCCTCTTTGCCTTCCAGGTCTTTGATCCACTTGAAAAGCCTCATCTGCTGTCAGGAGGGCTTACCTCCATGCTAACTCAGCACTAGAAGAAGCATATTTAAACTGAAGGTTAGTCTTGAAGATACCAAACTGAATTTCTCCCTCATGTTTCATCTTCTCCCCTGTGCTTGATTTGATTCTTCTAGGCACAACCCTGATTTGCCAACTCCAAGTATTAATCCAAGAGGTAGCCTTGTTTTCCTTTCCTCCTCTCTGGGAAATCCTGCAGGATTAATCACAAAGACCAGCAGGCAACTAGTGTTTTAGGGAAAAGCTAAGACTTAATGTTTTTCCATCACTAAATCTCAAAAGGCTCTGCTATTGAGAGGATTGGTACCACTGCTATCTCTAACAGGCCATGTTGCCTGTGGGACTTAGGGACTTGGGCATATTAACAGCCCATCCCTGGCAGCCCATTAACTTCACTGGCAGAGTAGCTGCAAACACCACCTGACCCAGTTCTTTCCCTTTCTGCTTAGCCTTGCTGGGATGCCTGCCTCCTAGGGCAACTGGGAATGGGGGGAATGCAACACAGTGAGAGAAGGTTTATGGACTTATTCATTGGCCTTTGGGACTCAAGTTGCTGTGAAGACTTTTTTTGCTCAAGTTCACATAGGCACATGCATGCACACATGCACATTAAGGCTGCTGTGCTGTGACCATACAGCCCTCTTTCAGAGCTTTTGCTCTTGTCTCTTTAATATTTTATAGCTATTTGGCAATCAGCAGAGGGGAGCAGAGCTTCTCGTTATGTAACTCCTATTAGAAGTTAGGGTTTGATAAAGCGTAAGTCGCATTTCTCATTATGAGAAATAAAATGCGTTTCTCATTTCTTCGCATCCAAATGCTAGCCTTTGATGTCTGTACTTGGCCCTTGCTGAAGCTAAAATCTCTTGTGGCCTTTACTTTGTAGCTGTGTAAAATAACTGTGTTCTTCACCCTGCCAGTTAAGGAGATGCCGAATGATGTCAAGTTGAAGTTGGAAGTACTTTTCTGCTGTTCGACCAAACAGCTGTGCTCTGAAAGCTTATTGCCTTTTCAGGATCTCCAAACCCAGTTGCAATGAGATTACTCTGTTCCCATTTCTTCTCCTGCCTTCTTCATAAATTTATACCTCCCTGCTTGCTCACTCTTACTGCAATGCAACACAGGGATTAAGTGGAGTTCATCTTCTCTTTTTGCCTTGATACTTTAGTGCATTTCAAAATAGAATAAGATTGTGATAAATTGCACCCTGAAGAAACCAGGCGCTTAGAAGGAGGTTTTAAGTTCTAGGAAAAAAATTAAAATGTCCAAAGCAGCAGGCAAACAGAAGCTAATTTGGGAGCTTATAATTCCCTCCGCTTCTGCAAAGCTGAGATTCTCTCCCAAACCCATCCTTCTCCTTCATCTATATTCTTAGAGGAAATCCAACAACTAATATGTTTTTTGTTACTACACTATATTCAGTACATCAAGCTCTACAGGGTGAGAGAGATGTCTTATGTGACCTTCAGTCTTGGGTGTCCTTCTTTCTTTACCTTTAGAAACACTTCCCCACTTCATTTTAGCTTACTTCATGTGGTGTTGAAGCCAGTCCTGTGATTTCAAGTATTTTTAAGTTGGTAGATTGAACTACAGGTGATAAAGACTCTACTTTATCCTGTAAACCAAACAGCTTCTATTAATCCCCTGGGCTTATCGTGAGGCTCCAGACTTTTTTCTTCCTTCCTCCTAAAAGTGAGCTTTATGCTTGAGAGAGGTAGGGAATCGATAGTGGGAAATGTCTGTTTGTCCTCTTGCTGGGTACAGCCCACACATGCTAGGGAAGAAGGAGCTTCTGAGAATGAGAGGGCAACTAGGTCTCCCTCCCTGTGCAGTGCTTAGTGGTTTCAGTGATGTGGCTGCCTGTCCATTCATTTCCTATAGGCCATGAGCACCATTATGTATGCTAATGGTTTTTAGTCATTACTGATGTGGACCCCTTATGGGCTTTGTGTCTGAGGATAATGGATAAGCGTGGCAACCAGTTTCGAGCTTACCCAATTTAGAGATTTTTGCTGTATCAGCAGGTGCTTGCTTTTTACAAATCTGCTTGGGTGAGATTTCATATACCAAAACTCATTTTCATTTACGTCTTTGTGAAGAGCCATGAAAAGATACCATTCTGAATAACTATTATCAATATTGCAAAGGATGCACATTAGAGAAGTTTATTTCCTTGTTCCGACTTGGGGAAGGATGCAATTTGGCAAAACAGAAAAGCAATGTTATTTTAAGATGCAACTGCATTAGGCATCACATGTTGTTAATTTTTAGTTTTAATAGACATAAACTAACCAAAACTCAGCTCATTTGTTCATAAGGAAAACACTTCTACTGCTTCTGTTTTCAAGTGCCATTTTAAAACATTTCAGAGTCTGATTTTTTAGAGATTTCTTATTACTTAACCTTTGAATACTAGCATTGAGAGCTTTATTTTTAAAGCATATCCAGGTATGTGTCAAAACTGATTTTAAAAATCTTTAGTTTTAAACTATCTTTTCAGAGATCAGGAGTTAGTTTATCGTATCTCCTGTTCTTTGCAAATCAAAACTGCATGAGATAATTAATGTCTACTCTCTACAGCAAAGAATTTTTTCACGACAGAAGGCTCATTTTTTCAAGAATATCGCAATTCCATGCTTCCTGCATATAGAAAAGGTGATTTTTAGTGTCTTACACAGGAGTCTTTGTGAAAACAGGGTCATACAAAAGTGAATTATGATATGGGGTTTGATGCCACCAGGAATAAAACCCATGCAACTTGCCATAGGATATAGCTGAAGCTGTGTATTTAGCAACGTTAGAAGAGGGATTGGAAGTTTGGGAGACCTTGCAAGATCAACCCAAAAATTTTTTTTTAATATCTGCCAAAACAGATCTACAGTTCCTGTTGAACTGTAAGTATTCTGAGGCCTCAAGGAATATAATACCAAACTAGGTATTACAAGAAAAGAAATGGGAGGGGATTCCAGATAGTAGTAATATATCTTGTCTGTTTTTCAGAATATACCAACACTAGGCATAAAAAAGCCCCAAAATGAGCTACAGACTCCTATGCAGTGTCTGATACTTTAGGTAGAATCTGCTTTGTCTGTTGCTTTAAACACCTCCAGTTTTAGGAAGATCTAAGCTGAAGGGTGGAAATGGCCAGTGGATGCATGTTCTGTGCTGCTCTCATGAGAACAGGTGAGACACCAAACCAGGCACAGCAGCTTCTCTCTCTAAAGGTTTTAGGACTAAAAGATTTTAAGACAGAAGGATGAATATTTAAGGATGGTATTGAGTGTACAAATTGACAAGTGTATGCAACTGCTGAATACACATTCAAGTCAAATGGACAGTAACACAAAAAAAATCAGTGACTGCAGTAGCATTGTTTGCATTGTTTTGTGATGTTTGGACATAGAAACCTGGAAGAAAACCCAGTCTGGGATCTCTTCCACCTCTGAATGAGCAAAATTGAATATAAACATTCATAGGATATAATAAGCAAGTGGGTTGTGTGAAAAAAGAAAAAAAAAAGTGAAGATATCAGAAGACTGAAATTCTGGAAGAAATAAGGAAAACACAGATGTGGCAAAGCCTCTTAGTGAAAAACAAATGAGTGTTGATACAAAAAGACCGTGAAGAGATTACTATGGTTAGGTCTTTGTAGCTTTGACTGTCTGAAGAGGTAAGAAAGGAAAAGTTTGTATCAAAGCGCTACTGGTTTGTTGGTTGTGAGTGGTGTTTTTTGGGTTGTGGGTTTTTTTTGGGTTTTTGGTTTGGTTTTTTTGTTTGTTTGGTTTTTTGCGGTTTTTTTGTGGTTTTTTGTTTTGTTTTGTGGTTTTGTTTTATTTTGTTTTGTTTTTTTTGGTTGGTTGGTTGGTTCGTTGGTGTTTTTTAAGAGGAACTGAAATTTGTGTCCATTCCTTCCAGTCTTTTTCTGGAAGTCTAATAAAAGATACTATCTCTCCATACAAACCTTGTCTTTTCATGGAAAGATTTACATGCCTCTGTGACATGAAATCCATTAAGCAGATCTAATTAGACATCCATGCCAGAATGTCGCCTGAATTAATGAAGTACATTCCAGTCAAAAGGAAATCTCAGAGGAGCACCTGAATGGGAACAATGCCCAATAAGTTATCTTTGGTTTCCTCCTTTCCCTCTGATAATGAAAATGTTCAGGCAGCTAGAATTAATAGCATTGTGAATGGCAAATAACAAGTCCCAGAATGCTGGAAGTAAAAACCAAGATGGACTTATGGCCCTTTTGACAGAGTAACTGAAGGAGTCAAACTGAGCACCTCAGCCAAAGTGACTGAAGCCTAATGCTGTCTGATACATGAATACCACTCATCCTTCTAATTTGGATATATCTTTGTTTTTAATTAAAAAAAAAATATAATTCAAGGTTATAACATGTCAAGCGTAAATAATGTAGCAATTTAATCAGGAGTTGCATTACATCTCATTTAAGGCTGAGTTTTTTCTCCATGTTTGAGATACACACTGATAGATGGATAGGTAGATAGCTTTCTACAGACTTCATCCTTTTATGCCATATAGGAAATGAACCTCGAAGCAGACAATAGAACCAGGAGCCACTTCTCTTGAAATCACAAAGGGAGAGACAGAAAGGAGAAAAGCACATGGCACTATATAAAGGAAAATAGACTCAAAGCCCCTCCAGAAACAGCATGCTGAAGAAAGAGATGCATGAAACAACCTCCTCTCCCTTTCATGCACATGAGCCCCTCCACATTAGGGTACCTGTGTCTGGGGATGGTCCCAGCCCTGGTGCCTGCCAACGGATCCTGAGCACAAACCTTCTTCTCCCTGTCTTCAATGGGTGCCTGTGTGGGGATAAGAATGGATTGACCTTGCTTACATTTGCTTGTCTACTCCACTGCAGTGGGCTTCTCTGGAGCTGGGTGTGGATGTGTGAGCTCTGGCGAACCTGAAGGAGTCAGTGCCACAAAGAGTGACAGTCTCTGTGGGGACATGGATATGTATGAGGTTGTTCTTCAGTTACGAGTGCCCACAGCTTTCTGTCTCCCTGCCCAGTTGGTCAGGCTCCTGGCTATGGCCAGCACCATGCTGTGTAGGATTGTGGACTTTTGTATGATGTCTCCTATCTTGAGTTGTAACTTTCCTGCCCTTGGTGAGAGCAGAGTTCCCACCAGATTCTGTAAAACCACAGAAGACAATTTCTCTTGCTTTGATTATTTTTTAATTCTTGGGAAGAAAAAAAACAAACAAACAAACAAAAAAAAACAACCCAAAACATATCTGCCCTAGCATCAGCAAATAAGCTGCATATTTTTTTTGGATTATTCTTTCGTAATATTTATCCTGGGTAAGGCCTAGTTGCTAATTATTCCAGCCCTGGTCCTTCCTTCCTCATTTAGGGGGTTGAAACATATCCCCTAAAGTAGCTTTGCACAGCACAGAGAAAAGAAGCCGTGTCAGGTCTTCTACCTCTTGCATTACTTTTTGTCTGACAGCTTAAATTAAAATCCTGCACTTTGCTGACTTTCCTTAAAAAACAGGAACAATTAATGTCTGGAAAGGAGGAGTGAAAAATATCAATAGTGGAGGAGAGGAGTGAAAAATATCAAGTTCTAAACATGAACTTCCGAATGTTTTGAGCAGGAAGTTGTGACATACATGGTGTAAATAGCATCACTCCTTGAAATCTGTAGCTGATCCAGCAGAGGTTACAGCATAGACAAAACTATGCCCTAGCATGCCAGCTGTCCTGACATTCCTGGTTTGCATTGCTGCTGGAAACCAGGAATGAGATTCCTTTTGGATAAGCAAAATAGCTAAGCCTAGGGAATGTTAATCTTTAGGGACTCATGCCATTTAGTTTTATTATGGGAGGGATGAGAAAGGGGTGAAGAAGGCCATACTTTGCAGTTTTCCACATTAACTCTGTGCATGTGTATGTGCACAAGTACGTCCATGTGCATTCTTCTTCGGTGCAGTCCTCCACCGCATATGGTGCTGGTTTCCCTGACCCTCAGAAGCAGCTAGGTAAAAGATCACACAGCAGTTAACTCTCCCTAGCCAAGGTCTTTCCTTCGAGAAAATTATTTTTCTGCCTAAAATATTCAAAAGGAACAAAATGACTTCATGCTATCAAAAATAATCAAAAATGCCTAGCATGCAGTATTAGTTGCAGTGTGAAAGGCTACATACACATTTCTGTTGTTAAACCAGGATATTAATTTAGGCTTGGCACTCAGTGAATCAAGGAAATTTATAAATAATTGCCTCAGAGATAAGTCACAGAGAATCTTACATCTGCTTCTTTGTTTGTGCTTCTGAAGTGCAGTCATTTTTGGAAAGACTGAAACGAGCTTTATGTGGAGATATTTCCTCTCTCTTTACAAAATTTTGTGCCAGGCAGTTGCTGGGTTGCTTCAGAGCAGCACATGCAGGAATTAGGACTCACATGCACTCCTGTTGTCTAGGGGATGCCTAGCCCCTACCATTCACAGTCAGATCCTTCCCCGAGTTACTGTGAGTTGTGGGTCTGGTTTTAAATGGGAGCTCAGTCTCAACATTAGAGAATTCTTTCAGTTTTTCCACCTGTTGCTCCTTGCCCCAAAGGACAGGTAGCAGACATCCTCCCAGCCCAGGTCTGGAGCATGGTAAATGCACCTACTGCAAATTTTTAGTATCAAATAAGTATATTTTTCAAATCTGACTGGGGGATGTGCAGGCTAACAGGCATAGGCTGGCCTCATACCTCACTGAAGAAAAGGGAGTGAAGCTGAAGAAAAACCCTCTCTGAAGGGTGGAGAATGGGCTGTTAAGTGCACCAAATTCTTTGTTCTTGCCCTGGGTGTGTTTTGACCTCTTGGTAGAAGAGCTCTTGTGAATCCTGAGTGGTAGCCTGAGAGCCAGGAGGGACCTGCTGATAGGAAGTTTTTCTAAACCTACCCTTTGGAGAGGAAGGACACCAGTAAAATCATCAGAATAATAGAGCCATCAGAAACTGATAATGTTCCTTCAGCCCAGTCTACTTCCAAATGAGCCTAAACTGTTTTCCTTTCTGTTTTTTTTCTCCTTCATTCTCAATGTTTTTGGAGATTACTTAATACTTTCATCATAAGCCATCAGTTCACTGTGAGACACTAAGGAAAGGCAGATCTGATGCCAAAATGCCAACAGCTTTAAGGTATTAAGAGGCAAGTCAGAGGAAAGAACTCATTTGTCCAGGCAGTCAGAGAAAATATTTGCAAATTTCTCCATCCAGCTTTTTTGGATGCATTGAAACTTGTATGGCTACCTAAGAATAGCCTGGAGAACAGGAGAGGAAGGAGCAATCTGCTTTGAAATTGTAGAAGTTCAGCCTTAGAAGTTAAGTAAAGTAAGATACCTTATGTCCAGGAAAAAGGACCTGGATTATGAGGACTACAGAAAAAAGAAAAGGACGACCTTTCCTGACTGGCTAAGTTTACCCTAAAGTGAATGAAATGTCAGAATCAGGAAATGGAATGCTGAATACTTTGGAAATAGTCTTCATTGTAGTTCTCTTAGGAAACACTGGTTACTAGACCTAATAAAAAAAAATATTTGCACTGCTGGAAAGGTGTGATGAGGAAGAGAAGTGTTTAACTAAAAACTGGAAATCAACATTCTTTTTTTTTCCATAAGAAGCTGATATTTTAATGAGGTTAAATCTAATTGCATGAACTGTATTCTTTCAAAATAATTTGAAATAAGGTGTTCAAGCTTTTGATTTGATTGATGCAATTACATTTAATTAATGAAGTTAGGCCTGATTTGCACAGATGGAAATGAGAGATTAACCACTCACATTCTGTCTTAAAGATACGCCACCAGAGCTGGGAGGGATGCATGAGTGACTATTACATTGATCAATGTGCAGCTGGGAATAAACTTCAAGGACTCTTACACAAAACCAGCAAAAAAGCAAACCTAATCAGCTTTTGTGCAAGAGTTGCTTATGTACATTCTCAATTGGGAATAAGAGTGTGCGGGACTGACAAAACCTCAGTGAATTTATATGAATTGTTGTGAATGGACTATGAGGATCAGATGTCATATAAAATGAAACTGTATCTCACACATCTTCAGCTCTCATCCACTCCTTTGGTGTCCAGCTCACTGGTTTGAGCTGTCATCTGCTAGTGAGGTGCACCTTGCTCAGAGGTCTCAGGCAGAGAGGGACCCATTGGCAGGATGTGGGCTTCCTTGGAGTCCCATCACTGGCACATCTCAACTCCTCTTGGCTCATGTAATGGGGCAGATACTCATTGCATGGTCCCATGTATTGGATACATAAAGACACAACATCACAAAAACCTTGATGCCGTGAATGAAGCTGAGAGACCTGTACATTAGGTAAAGGAATAGATTTATCTAGTTCATTCTGTCTATTAGTATTCATATTTTATGAGGAAAGCACTTTATTTTGGTTTAGCTGAATCCTAAAGAAAACCCCAAACACCATCACAAAGCCACCACTCTCCCCGGTGGTACTGCACCAAAATAAGCTGCTTCAAAATCAAATTAAATTAGTCCTAAAACCAATTTGGGATAAATATGGCTAAATCAGTGTAAGTATTGATGAAGCATTATTCTCTTATAGTTGACAGAATTTGGGCCAATTTCTCACATAATTCCAGTTTACTTTTCCATAGCTTTTCTAGGTTAGCAAAGGGACACACATTGCAATAGGTCTTGCAATGACAGGACAAGGGGCAATGGGTTTAAACTGGCAGAGGGGAGATTTAGACTAGATGTTAGGAGGAAGTTCTTTCCAGTGAGGGTGGTGAGGCACTGGAACAGGTTGCCCAGGGAGGTTGTGGCTGCTCCCTCCCTGGAGGTGTTCAAGGCCAGGTTGGACGAGGCCTTGAGTGACCTGTACTAGTGGGAGGTGTCCCTGCCTATGGCAGGGGATTGGAACTAGATGATCCTTGAGGACCCTTCCAACTTTACCATTCTATGATTCTATGATTCTATGATTGCCAGGTGCAAAACAGGTAGATACTACTTCAGCTTCTAACAGGCATGGGGGTCTTCTTGTGCCACTTGTGATGAAGTGCTTTGAATTCATCCTGCTGAGTGCAAGATTAGAATGAAGCTTTAATGTGATTTTGAGTATTGCTGTAATGCGTTTTTGGCATGGATTATGGTAGCTATTTTAGCAGTGCAGAAGGACATAAAATGATAGTTTAGGGCAGAAAAATAATGAGGTTATGATATGCTGTTAGAACTGATAGAGAAATGGAGGTAGGCAGAGTATGACTGTTTAGACTGAAATCTGGCCAAGTTTAGTGGCATCTCTTTTCAGCAGACAGTGGCTGGCACGTGGTTTTGTTCTCCGGGCAGAGCTGCATGGCAACCTCAGGCTGTGGTGGGGGTGTGCTGCTGACTCAGACGCAGAGGTGCCAGTTCTGGGATCACCAGCAATGCTTTGGGCAGCACCTTTGGTTTCATTTCAACTTTTCCTGTTCAAAGACCGCACTGCCTCAATATGCTTATGTTCTCAGATGTGATGCAGTCACGGTCCAATGTAGTATGGCTTCAGGCAATGAAAGCTCTAACTGCTTTGCCTGTGAAGTGGAAAGTATGTATAATGCACATGGTATCAGTGACTAGTGTTTTATTCATTAAAGGCATCCTAGTTTTGTACCATTATGTCCTCAGCAGACCAGGCAGAACATATGTTTTGAATTGCAATCCAGAGGTTTAGTATGCATTTCAGAAAGTCTGATGTCATCTTCAACTGCACAGGACATTAAAATATTTTACAGCTGATGCACAGTATGAATAGCCACGTGCATGAAAATAATTCATACCCTAGTTTAGAGGCACTCATACTTTACTCAAACTCTAATTAAGGGTAGAATACTGTACACACCAAGTGTCAGAGATCATGAACTGGCAGTAATTTTGCTTGTGAGGTTTCTGATCCTGGAAAAACTCCATGGTGCTACCCATTCCCTTCACAATTAGTTCTGCTGTCAGTGGCACTACTTGAGCAGGCAGTGGTAAGCACATCTTTACAAAATCAGTCTCACATATATTAAAAAACGTCATCTACCTGTGTCTCACTTTCCTAGCCTTTCTGCAAGCCTGAGTCTGAAGTGTCAGCAGATAAAATAGGAAAAGACTAGAAACAAAACAGAATACAAGTGAAATGACTTTGCTTCTCCAAAATCCAGTTTTCTCTCTCTTTCTGCTGCTAGCATTTCTATTTTGCATATGAAGACTAAAAGTAAACAAAATGAATTGCACAACTTTATTCACGGTTTCCTTCTATGTTCCAACTATATCTGCTCTCCTGAAACACAGTCTGTTGGTTTTTTTTTTATGTAGCCATTTTAATTTTTTTTCCCAAGCCTTGCTCGCCAGTATTTGTGTAGCATGTTGCTAGGCATACATGCAATTGTATTTTATATGATTCTTGAATAGTTGAGTATTAAAGAATGCTTACTCTCTAGTTAAGTAACTACTATCATGATAAAATAGTGATGCCTGATTCAGATCACTCTATTATGTCCTGCCCATGAAGCTTATTTTGCTGGGATGAGTCCTGGTAGCAGAACCAAACGCTGTTGCATGAGTGCAATTGTGTGATTCAGAGGTCTCAAATTGCCTTGTCATGCCCTCACTGAGTCCCAATAAGTACTGGTTGTGTGCCAGCTCAGGGCATGTTAGCTCTATGCATGCAGTGAGGAAGTTTCTGTGGGCTACTTTTCCAGGTGCTGTTGTTTTCACTTTGGGGAGAAAAGGGTTTGAAGTGGGAATTTCTGTGGGCTACTTTTCCACGTGCTGTTGTTTTCACTTTGGGGAGAAAAGGGTTTGAAGTGGGAACTTCATGTAGCACATGCTTCCTTTTTTTGTATTGACCAAAGGTGTTCTTGCAATCCACCAATGCAACCAATTTAAATGACGTTCCCAACACCTGGATGTTTGAAGAAAACCTTTTCCAAACAGATCAGAAAGGTTAAAAATAAAACCAAAAAACAAACAAACAAAAAAGTAATAATAATTGCATCTATTTACTTTTAGGATGTCTTTAAGGTAGAGTGCCTCAGGTAGTAGAGCATGCTGTGGGAGGTTTCTATCATTGGTTTTAATTAATGTTACCACGCTTGGTTAAAGCTGCTGAGCACTGTGTTCCACTACACTGAAAAAAACAAACCCTACCCTTAAAAAGAAAAAAAGGCATTTCCAAACAGAAATTAGCACAAAATTTAAATTACATTTATAAAAACTGGTGTTAAATTTCAATGATATAATTTGAGCATCTAACAAAAGTCTAACGATAGCTTCGTAGATGAGGGACTGGCCTGCCTCTGTACTTGTATTTAGGAATAGTCTTGTTTACAACTTCCCTTTTCTTGCCTGCCAGTGCTCTTCTGGCAGCTTAGTAATGCAAGTGGCCTTTTCTCTCCCCACCCACTTATTCTAGTCCTTGTTCCATCTCTCACTGGCTGAACAATGTCTCTTGGACATCATCTTTACAGCCCCTCCTTAGAGGACAAAGTATAATTTTTCCTTTTATGATCCTAAAAAAAGTATAGAGTGATTTACGCAATGAACTTCTGCCAAACAATTGCTTTCACAGCACCATTAGTGAGGGCCCCTGCTTTCAGCTTTTAACATATGACCTCAGCACATCAAAATGACCTTTTCAGATGTTGGAAAACTCAACAAAATATGAAAAGATGTCAAAGTGAAAGCCCAGAAGTGTGTCATAACAACACTTAACAAGTGGCCTTATTGCAGAAGGCCTCAGGAAAAGCACATTAGGACTGGAACACCTCATGTCCTCAACATTTTATATTCTTAAGTTATCTTAGTTCCAAGGTGTTGTTAACACACCAAATCACTGGTTATGTCTGAACAGAATCACAAGAGCTGCCTGTTAGAAAAATGCGCAACTAAAATAACTCTTTGGGAAGAAGCTAACCAGTCTATTTTGGGGAACAAATTCAAAGGAGGTGAACATTAACTGAGTATTTTCTCTGGTGTTTGCTAGCTGCTGACCTTCATGAGGCACCAGCCCACCTAACACATGTTGTAAAGGCCCCCTCCATGCAGCTGGGGAAAAGGAACTTTCCAGAAGGACTTTCCAGAAGGAAGTTTGACTTCAGGCTCTTTTCAAGAGAAAATCAATTTGTCTGTCACTCTTCATTGCCCTAAATATGGAGACAGGGGTGGCAGTGCTTCTAATCTGGGGGTCTGCAGTAGGCTTAGGAAATCAGGAGGGAAAATTCTAAGTCCATATATATAACTGTATCCAGACCCCTCATGGCTTTTCCCATTTTCACTGCTGAAGTTATATGAATCCAGATATACATTAGAATGACTTATGTATGTTAATCTGTATAAATCTTCTGCTAATAACCTAACTGAAGTATCATTTATTCTCCAGCAGTTCTAATGAACTAGTTGTAGTCTCCCAGGGTGATACAGTTTAGAAAATCAGAATCATTAAATACTACCTAAAATGTAGACAGGGATGTGGCAGTGCTTGTGCTAAGGAAAGCTTACCTGGGCAGAGCAGAAACTGAAAGCTGCTTTCTGGACAAAGAGACAGAAAAACCTGTCCGGTGTTTTGCCAAAGCATTTTTATTTGTGCCTTATTTTTTGCTCAGTTGTCTCTGTGGGACAAGCCTCCTTGTTCTCCATTCAAACAGCAAGGCGAGGTTCTTGTGAGCTTTTTGAAAACATCTGTATATTGTGCAGCAAGAGATCAGTGACTCTTAGGTCAGACTCAGAGTTTGGAGCTACTTTAGCTACATGGATAGAAACTGACCTTCAGAGCAGAGGAGAACATACATGATCGTAGAATCACCGAAGGGTCTGGATTAGAAAGGGTTGTCCAATTCAACACCCTTGATCTTGAATCCTGCCACTGTGCATCATTTGGGAGAAACACACTTGGACAAACAGATGCTGTTGAGATCCAAAGGGGAAGAATGTATGAAAATGAAAAAAATAAATTAGAAATTAATATGATCAGGTGATGGGAGCAAAGTAGAAGATGTGCAGCCTAGCTAGAAATAGTGACCCTTTTTCAGATACCCACCAAAAAAATTTATGGGACAAGCTTCCCCTTGTGGAGCAGAAGAGAGAGGCACTAGGGAGATAGGTACTTGAAGGGTTACAGCTTGTGAAGTGAGGAATCAGTCTGCTGCTACAAGGTTCGTCAGTCATTGTAAAATTCAGCTATCGCCAGCAATGCTACGTTTAGGCGAATGAATAGAGAATTCAGTAAGAAATCTGTCAGCTGGCTCCCTAGCATAAAAACATGAAATGAAACTGTAAGGCTGGCAAGTTTCCATCAGTGGTTATCAACAATAGAGGAAATTATTTGGGCGCATGTAGAATTATGCAGATTGTAGAAGACTTTAAGCAAGGACGTAGAGAAAAGCTAGAATTATTTTCTTAGATATCATTTAAAGTGAATGAAGGGGAAAACATGGAGGGTATGAGACCTAGGGTTTGGATAGTTGGCTGTGTTTCTGGGTTGAAACTGGATGTTTAGAAGTTTTTTTTTAATTATGTGTAGTTTCCCTCTCAGATCACAGAGTCCTGTACATACAAAGTGGGAGGAATTAGAGTTAGCTTACTCTCTTGGAAGCTAGATAACCCATCAAGGGAGATATAAAACTAAAACCAAAAGACAGAGCAGTAAAGAGTTTAAACTTAGATTTTTTTGCAAACAAATTGAGTCAGTGTGGTATAGAATGTCAGATTAAGTGATAATCTGAGTGCTTGGAAGCTGTGCTAATAGTTCAGACAAGCCATAGGAATGCAACATTATCCCTGAAGAAAAGATGCAATTATGGTATAAATGCCATTTCTAAAAACTAATAGGTTGGCTTCTATTCCACTTGAAGTATTAAGATCATTGATTTTTATCATGCTTATGAAAGACAGAGAGGACAAACAATGTAGGAAGGGATTGAGGAGAGTACACAGTCTGCATAAAGCCACTGCTGCAAGTTGTATGGATAACTCAAAACTCTGGGATCTTGAAATCCTGTGGGTGAGTATCAATCAGCAGAGCCTTGATAAAGAGGGTGGTGGTCCTCAGATTACTCACCATGTCCAACTAGAGAGCAAAACGTGCTAGGTGCTATTTACATTTCTGTCTGTAATGCATGGAGGGAAGAATAGCAGTGATGTAGGCTGCCTCGTGAAGACATTGCTAAAGGTTATTAAGGTTTGAATAAAAGATGGATGAACGTATCTTTCCTCAAGAAGTAACTGCATTCTAAAATCTCCTTGTAGTAGATAAAGATGTTCTACCCCAGTGGCTGATGAGGAACCTGTGATCACAGCCTTATTATTTTCTGTGCAGGCATAGAGGTGTGTGGCAAAACAGAAAAGTAATATGTATGCTTTGTTCTTCAGAAGAGTCAATATACAAAGCTAAGAAATACTAGTAGTAAAATTAACTGTGAGAAAATCTTTTGCTATAAAAACGCAAAGAAGAGTTTTAAAATGAGATTTTATTGGATAACTAGGTATAGATTGTCTTGTGGAGTGCCACAATATCAGCTAAATGCCTGTCCTGTTTCAGGTTTTTGAGGAAGGCAGTAATTAGATCTGAAGAAGCAATATTATAGCAAAATGAAAAAGAAGAAATAATTAGGAAATGGTAATCAATATAAGTTAGAAGTTACAAAGTGTAAAAAATTGATGAGGGAAGCTAAAGACATCAGGAAAAAATCAATGGTTAGCAGAGCTGGGGACAGTGAAGATTATTTATGTATGTTAGAAAGAAAAGATATCCTAGCAACAGTATGAGGCATTACTTGATGGAGATGGCAAAATTGTTAATGATATAGAAAAGAGAATTCATCAATAAACATTTCTGTTCTTTTTGGTTCCCCCCAAACTTGGGGAAAAAAAAAATAAGGTAAGGTTATGTATATTAATCAGCTGATGATGGTAAAATACTTTCCAGCTCAGTGATGACTAAAGAACATTACGAGTCTACTAGGTTAGGGCAGACTCACAGAGCAATGTGGCATGCTAAAGTGGCCCATTCATTAGGAGGCATTCCTGAAGCCTCCTAATACAAGGAAGTTATGTAAAGGAAAGCAGCGAGCAGATGACTTGCCTTTGTATGTGGTTAGAGTTCTGGGATACTACAATATTTTAGAAGATCTAGGACGTCATAGTTATTAGATTACAAAACATTTAGAAAAGGATCAATTTACAGACTCTATGCTTATCCTGTTTGTATCTTCTTGATGGTCCTTTTGCACTGCTAGAGCAATGGAAAGTGGACATGCAGTAAGTGAGGACCAGACTTGAGAAGCACAGCTGATGGCACCATTACCTTGAGTCATACAGGGAGAGCTGGAAATGGACTTTACTCTTGATGTGGGAGAGGTATGCCACATTAGTGTAGTTAAGGGACCAGATTATACTAAGAAGTAGTGAAGAAGCATTTTCAGAAGCACCCAGAAGCAGCTTTTTTTCTTCTTTTGCTCCCATTTGTTTTTTGTAGGAGCAACCATTTCAACTGTGAATATATTTCATAATCCTTTAAGGAAACCTGCTTAGTACCAATGCTCTTGTGCTGAAAACACTTAGGGAGGTGAAACACTGGTAGCAGATGAAAACTACTGTCCATAATCACTTTTCAGTGGTATATCCCTCCAACTTTCTGCTAATCACCTGTACTTGATCACAGAGCTGTAGATATAACAGCACAGAAGGAAAATACTGCCCCTTGTTGTAAAGGTGGTACAATGTGTATTTGTTGTGTTTTGTATTAAATAACATCAGGATAAAAGTAAAAACCTGTTAATGGCTGAGGTAATTTAACAGCTAGGAATATTTATAGATTAAAACCCTCCTGGGAATCCCACGTTAGAAGAATTATTTTGTGAAAAGAAAATTGATCATTAGATGGATCTCTTCATAGCCTGCAGCAAATCAAACATTGCACCCCAGCTTCTCCTCTCTGATAGGGCTTTGCACTGTTGCTAGCCCTACCCTTTTGAACTCAGGGTAACGCTCGAACTCTTGAGTCAAATCATGATAAAATTTGTTTTAAAGTCTTGCAATTTGATTTTTGTAAATCACAATCTGGTTTGGAGGAATTAGGGTACAATTACCTCATGTTCTGAAACTGCCATTCAGTGACAGTTTCTAGATATTAATTTATATGTCTTTATTCACAATTATGTTTGTTACATTTAAATTTAAGTGGTTACTTTGGGTAGTTCTCATTAACCTATAATCCTACATTAGAAATGCATGTAGCTTGAACAGTTGGATTTTTTTTCCTTAACTTGGTTTCCTTTTTTATTACCTTGCATTCTTCTTTTTGTAGGCATTTCTCATCTAAACTCATGTTCTGCCAAAACACAGAAGGATTTTCTGAGCAAGATTGAATTGTAATGCCATTTACATGTGCATTGCCAAATGATCAAAAGAGTTGCCAACTTTTGCATCTTCACAATTGAGTGTATCTTATCACTGAATGAGTAACACTCAAATTATACAAATGTGTGGGCTGTAAGAGTGTTTCACATATTGACATGTTATTTCAGTAATTCCCCTCCATATTTTAAAGGCATTTATTTCCCTTGAAGTGGGTAGAGCCTTGACGAGTCTCAAGGTCTCAGAATGATAAAGTTTCATGCGGAGCTCTCTTATTTGTGCTTCACACAGTGATGGTATTGAAGGCAGTTGTGAAATGTCAGTGTAGCAGCTGTGCATAGCCCCTTAGGAGGCATGGACAGGCATGTGCCATTCCTTTGCACTCTACACCAGCTCAAATGCATGGCAGAGAAAATGGACATGATGCTAGTTAATATCTGTGATCTGAAATATAGCAATCATTGCCTGGTGACAGGCAAGGTAATGCTCGTGATCCTGCTAGTTTCATTCCCATGCAATTACAGTTAGACACAAAGTATAAATCTTTTGGGGTGTTTTTCTTTCTTTTATATTATATTGTGAACTCCACTAAGAGGTGATTTTGTGGCTGGAATATGAACATGTGGAAAATTAACTGAGCTTGAGAAAAGCACTAGAGCTCTGCCAGTGCATTAATTAATCAGGCAAATGTATTTTAAAACTGGTAAATCACCCATATCATTGGCAGAGACGGAAGAGGAATTCAGACTAAATTAGGGACTAACATTTTAGGTCTAATTCTTATTTGGATGCATGAGTAAGGAGGATAGCTTTTGTAATAATCATTGGAATTCTGCTACTAGCCAATTAGTCTTGATAGAGATCATTCTGATCAGGATGAGTTCAGCTCATCCTGTTTGATACACTACCTATAATGTGGGAAAGTGTAGAACACAGAATGATTTTCATTTTCTCCGCAAATTGTGCATCTGTTTAATAGAGCAAACCACTGCATTTTATTGTACTTTCTTGTCAAGAGTTAGGGCTGGGCTGGCCACTAAATGAGTGTCAAAATGCTCTCTAATGACCCCCAAAACCCAGTATGGAACCCAACTCCTTTGATAGCAATTAGTCACCATCACCACTGGTACTGTGGCACAAGTTCCAGACTTGACTCAGCTTCAGATGAGAATCAGATTCAGGAGCTGGATTTTGGAATTAGATTCAGGAATTCATGGACTGGGATTGAAAGCAGAACAAACTGAGTCCTCCTCAGACACTGGCGATTAAAGAACAGAATGAAGAAGAAGTGAGCTTGATCCTTGTAATCCTTCAGCATCATACTGGGTATGATGTATGTGGAATAGAATACCTCACTGGTCAATTTAGGGCCACCTGAACCATTCACTGCTCCCTAAAGATGTAGTCTTTTACTCTGGACCCCCACTTAGCTGTATACTATATTAAGCAGCAACCTTGGTCTACATACCAACCCTTGGTACTAACCAGAAACATGGAGCATTATCACTACTAGAAGCAGACACTGTCTGTGAAAACATACAGTTAATTTCAGACAAGTACAGTTACTTAGAAGAGACTGAGCTGAAATCACCAAGCAGAATCAGTTCTGTCCTACCACAGACCAGGACATTTCTAAAAGGAAATTTGAACTTCATAAAACACTTGTAGAATATGTCATGTTTACATGGCACAGGAAATATGTTTACTAGTAGAAAATAGCACTTAGATGAGGTCTTTCCCTATGCCTGCATTTCTGTTAATTTTCTTTCTTCATCTTACAGAGAAGGCACTGTAGTGACTGGGTGACAGCACCATTCTCTTGCAAAGCACCAGACCCAGTTCAATACTATGTAGAATTGTGAGTATGCTCAATGTTGAAGTAACAACACACAACAAGAAATAACAGTTGGACACAAATAATCCACAATGATAGTACTGAAAAGAAGAGAAACCCAGTAAAATGTATTTTATTGTGTGGTAATGATCTTTTTATTTGAGTTTCCCGCAAAATTCTAAAATTCCTCTCTAAGTGATGCATTAGGAAGGTTTTTATTTACAAGAGAACAGATTTGTTATGCTCATCTTTGGCTCTAGAATAACGATGTATTTATTTATTTATTTATTTGCTAGTAAATGGAAATGTGCCCAGCTGCACTGTCCATGAGAAAGTTCTAGGTAATATATTCATTATTTTAACTAACATTTTGCATTTGAGCTGGGTGATACTCTTCTGTCTTGCTGCAAGGCTTAAATCACAGGAACCTTTAAAGGGAAACCAACAGGGAAAAAAAAACCCAAACACATCAATAATCATAATTTATTAATAAAAATATCCTTGAGGCAGCAGTGGAGAAAATGCCAATATCTGTGAATATGGCACCTCTTTACCTGGTTCTGGATGACCTGGCTTGATGAAGGACTGGAAAATATGCTTGTCATCAGCAGACACTGAGGTGGGCTGCCAAAGCATGGGCACAGAGGTACCTATGGGAGCTCCTAGGTGGGTGCAAGACATTTTTTTCTCTGTTTTGCTGCATCCAGGCAGGGCATCAGAAAGGCAGGCTTTGTCCATGCAGGCAGCAGTGGCTGGCACCCTTCAGAGAACAAGTGCCTGCGGGCAGGCACAAGTGATGTCTCTCTTCCTTCCCTATGAACGTGGCAGTGATGAGAAAGTGTGTTGAGATTTGTTCCTCAAGTTTTGAGAGGGAAGGAAAGAAGGCTGTGTTGGGATTGTAGAGGGTGGGGCTAGAGACAGGAGCTGCAAGGGAGCAGCATTTCTGTGGTGATGGTCACTTGATCATGAAATGGAAGATGCCTCACTGTGAGAACTTGGGGATGGTGAACAAAGCTGTCAGAGTGCACTGCAGACATGGCCAGTATTGCCCAGCTAAGGGCTATGAGAAGCTTAAGTCTCTGCTTGCCACAAGTGCCAGACTCGCATTAAATGTAGACATGTAGTCTGAGATACAGTGAACAAACCCTCCCTTTAGTTACTTTCTAGTGGTAGAATCTTCAGAGATCTGTTCTTGTTTGTGACACGTGCCCCAGAATAAGATTAACTACCTTGTTGAACTGCCTCTTCGTTGCCTAGAGAGGCAGCCTTTATGTTGCCATAAAAGCCAGATGTCTAATTTTCAGGGGTGGAAGAGATGTGTCTGGTCTTCAAAGTCTGAATGATGCTGAAGGGTCACCTTGTGTGATGATGCCACAGCTGTTACAACTGTGAAGTTGGGTGATTGTAAGGGCTCGTTGAATCTCTCTGTCACTCGTGAAATAACACCTAAATGTTCCTGGATCTTAGAATAGTGGTTTCTAAGGAAGCTGTTAAAAATGGAAAGAAACATAATTAACTGTCTTCTGGGTATTTCTATTGCTACTACACTGAGTTTTTACTTATCATTAAAAAGTATTTAAAGTGCTGAATAGACCTTCCTTGTTCTAAAATAATTTCATAGAATATCAGATGTTGGATATGAAACATGCCCACTGAGCAGAGGATGGAGATTGGCAGACATTTCTGATTCCCAGTGATTGAGGAAAAAAGAAGGGTTGCTTTCATGCCAGACTGAGAATGATTTAGATGAAATTTTCAGTGAATCGAGGGCTAATAACCACTGCATCCCACAATCACCAAGATGCTTTGAGTTGAGTGAAACATTTTGTTTGACATGAAGTGAAAGGTTTTATTTTGGTTTCAAACCAATTCAAATATTCTAAGAAATAAGGGAGATTTGTATACGGACGTAGCTTCAAATGAGAAAATCAAAACCTTTCATTTTCAAAATGTTAAAATGAAGCCTTTCCATTTTTCGCTGATTTCTTTTGTCTGAAGCTAACAATTCAGCAAATTTGATACAAATTCATGAAATACTTATATGATGATGAATCTTCATTTTATTCCAACAGTTTACAGTTTAAAACTATACCCAGCTTAAGCATTGTATCATATTGTCCGCCCAGCCCTTTGACAACACCATATTCCTCTAGATATTCTCAAACCTGAGCAGAGTCTGTGACAGACACTAATAAAAATGACAAATGTGTATCTTTCTTCATAAAAACACAGAGTTGCTATTGCAGGGTAGAGAAAGACATCTTAAGTTCTTGTAACAAAAGACTTAAATTACAAAAAAATAGGCTGTACAAATGATTTAAATAATGGGACAAATGACAGAAAATGTAATCTGTTTGCTGATCAGCGAGTATTTTAAAGAATCTGCTTCTAAGAGCATCTCATTACAGCGTTTTCTGCAGTGTTTCACCATGGATGTCCTTGTATTTTGTTCTGCTTTCTTGGAGTTCTTCCACAATTTCAACAAAGCTGGTGGGTTAACCCTGAGCACATAAATTACAAATATATATGCATGACTTGCTGTCAATTTGCATGATTATTGCAGCAAAGATAGGCCTGGCATAAGGCAAGACAACAAGCTATTGATAAGGGCAGTGGAGGCAGGCTTGGTATGCTTTGGTCTTTCTGGACAGTGTGTTGATTGATGTTTTAAATAATTAGAGTAGGGTTTTATGTTGGAACCTTTGTGTGGGAGCTAAATGAGATGACCTAACCTTTGAAATTATCTTTGGGCTCCAGTTCAGAGGGATGGCTCTGTGTTCAATGTCACAGCGAACGTGAAAGGGGCCATAAGGGATAGCAGGAGCGATGCAGGACACCCTTGCTGCTGTTGCTTTTTTGTTGGAAATCCTTCTTGTGTTTCTTTTTGGTGATAGGCTTCAACCTTTTTTTTTTGCGAAGCATTCTCAGAAAGTGATTTAGAGGCCTGATACACATCCGAAATTTATAAACAGCAAAGAATATTTTCAGAAAGGAGGAGAAGAGGCGCTGTTAACATAATACATGCTGCTTTGGTTTGTACGTGTGGACTCGCATATAGAAAGAGAACTATTTGTTCCTAATACAGATTATTTGTTCATAGTATAGGTGATGTACTTAATTATACGTAAATTTTAGGGTTATGGTTGGAGGGCAGATTTAACACTTAATGCAATTAAAGAGGTAGAATCTACAGAAAGTTCAAGACAGCATTAATGTAATTGGAACACCTTTTCTCTTTGCTCAAATGATTACACGAGAAGGGGATCTGTGCCAGATCCAACATGTTCTTCATGAGCATAATATTGCCTGCTTCTGGGTACTGTTTGAATGGGTCGCTTTGTACACGCTTGCCAGATCATTTCTGTGTAGTGAGGAGTAAACCTCAGTGTGAAGCCTGTGCTTCTGTGGTTTCTGTTAAATTGTACTGCAGCCATGGCTTTGGGTTTTTTTTTGTTTTCAACTCAGGCTGGCTTAATACTCTGGGAATTCTGGCTTCACAATATTAAAAATGAGCACAATATAGGAAACAGCTGTGAGTCTCAATGCATATTGTTCTTGGACTTTATAACAGGTGGCGTCAAAATGCAGTCAGATTTCACTCATCCCATAATTGGAATGAGATAAAAGCAGCACACAGAAGTAACTCCTTGCTGCTGGAGGATCGGCTCTGGGTTAGAGGGGGGTATGGCAGGGCTCGGAGGGCAGATCCATGGAGCAAAGCCTCTGGACCTGGCATGCTTCTCAATTCTTCTGTGGACTGTTGAGACCTCTTGAATGTGAATGGAAACAACAGTCTTTCCCATCTCACACCTTGCTCTTGAGTGCAAATTGAGTCTTATATGAGGGTAGCTAAAATAAACTGTTAAATAGCTGCATTAAACAGTCTTTGGGATCCATATCGTGTCTCTGCAAGACAAGCATACAAATGATGTCCTTGTAATTGGAATTAAAGTACATGCAGCTGGTAGTCTTCAAGGTTTCATTCTGCCAGCTTGCTTTCTTTTTCTCTTTTCCCCCCATAAATGTAAAGCTATCATCAGCTGGGGTAGCAGGTCATAGGTTTTCATTTTAATGGAGAAGGAGAATGATAAAGACATGTTTTATTCACAGTCAGAGAATGTTTTTGTGTGGTATGAATAGGGACCAGAGCTCATTTAGCCTTTCTCTGCAGCCTCTCAAAGCTGTGCTTTACAGAAGAACATGTTAGAATTTATAAAAGTTTCATTACTAGATTTGTCAGGCAACATCTGTCTGTTGCAAAGAAGACAAACCTGTTTAAATTCTGGAGATTAAAAGGTATGTCTCTTTATGCTTTGGTGTCACCTTTGTGTCTGCTGCCTGCCCGAGGCAACAAACCTGGGTCTTGCTTCTGCTGAAATTAGGTGTGGATTTCCTGCTGGTACTGGGGAAACAAGGCTGAGGTCTCCTGCATACGGATATATTACACAACTCTGCAAATTCCCTGTGCAGAGCCCTTTATCATGGAAGTTCAGAATCCTAATTTTTAGCCCTTCTTGCCTTCACACCACCAGAGGGATGCTACCTGCTGTAATAGTGTGAAAACTGCATCAACCTGAGGTCTCAGCCCTGTCTCAGTTACCTCCTACTTTGGCTTTAGGAACACCTCACCAACTGATTTCAGAGAATCAATTATCAGGTATCAGCCTGACAAGAAGGCTTGAGGTGGCACTCACAGGGGCCAGAACAGAAAAAGAATCCAAGACTTAGGCCCAGTGCTCAAACCTTGGCTTTCAAAACCAAAGGCAAAGTGTGTCCGGCTGTTAGTGGAGTCATTAGGATGCCCCATATAGCTGGGGAAATTCTAGTGGCTGATATAATAGCTTCTGAAGGGTAACACGGTAAAGGAAAAACTCATCAATTTTTACCTTGCTTATAAAATAATGTTTGTGCAAAGTGGGCAGAATCTCACCTCTGCTCAGCATCTGACATTGTGCTACAAGGTCCTTGATCCTCTTGGGAGAAAATAGAGAAGTTTGCAAGAGGGGTTGTGGTGAGATCTTCCGCTAAGAGAGGTCTTTGGCAGAGTGCTGTGGCATCTTGAGCTCCTGAAGAAATTTAGGAGGCCGCGTAGAACATGGGTAATATGAACACAGCTCCTAGTAATTCACCTCCTGCTGTGCCCTCTCTAAAAGTGATGTTGTGCAAGAGAGACAAAACAGGAAGACAAACCACACTCAATGACTGAGGAACAGGCCAGAGGCACATGTTTCCCCCAGTTTCCTGCATATCTAGTTCCAGAGGTTTGAAAATGTCTGTCTTGGTCCTCATATACTTAGATATTTCCTCTATGTGAAATGTGTGATGTAGGATCCACAAAGTATTCAGAGATCTCCCACTAGAGACTTTTATGTGGCCATGTAGGATTAGGCCATATTAGATTGTTACACCATTTGGAAGATGGCATTTGACCTTACATGTCTGTTGCATTTAGCCTCTGTTGAGGCTTCAGAGGGTGTGCTTCCCCTCCAGTGTCATGCTGTCCACAGCAGCCATGCCCTATAGCGTGGGCACAGTGGCAAGACTGGATCTGATGATGCCTGCACACCAGCAAATCATGTTTACTTCCTTAGACTAACACTGGGTTTGTATACTCAATCCATCAGTTAAATTTGCATGTGCAAATCAGGAATGCTCTAGAAATGTAAGATACAAGCAAGGGCAAACTTTGTTAATAACATGTAGATTGTTTATGGCTAGATCACTAAAGTCAGGCTTAAAATCACACTAGTTAAAACAAGTTAGATAACACATTTGAAGAAGGGAACACTTTTCCTGTTCTGATGTGGCTAAAGGAAACAATTTCATGTAGTCAGTAATGCCTTGCATTTGTTTGCTTATGCCACTTGCTCTTAGAATACAGGTGAGCAGCTGATAGCTGGGTTATTGCATCCCTGTGAGATGCTACTGCTCATAGCAGATCTCCCTGTCATAATAATCAGGTTGAAAACCAGTGCAACAAAACAAAATCAAAAAGAGAAAAAGGGTTGTGTTTTTAGTACAACTAAGTCTTTGAATGGGCTGATTGTGCTGATAAGAGGCAGGGCTGGAAAAAGGAAAGGGAGTCCATTGGGAAGACAGGAAACATGTTTGGCAACAGCACAGATTTAGATGGACTTTTGGCAGACGTGAAACTTTGCAGGTGCACAGTCTGCCCAGTCAGCGCCAACTTTCAGGTCCTGATCTTGTGCCTAGGCCAGGATTGCATCCCCAGGAGGGAACTGGTGTGAAAAGAGATGACTGCATCCTTGGCAGCTGCCATTTTTATGGTGTATTTTGAGATGGCTGTTTACAAGGCAGGCCATTTGGGTGAGTGGTGCAGCTTGGTGGTACTGCACAACCTGAAGGGATAACAAATGGTGATGTGAGGGGAGGACAGTGGTTAGAGTTTGGCAGTGAGCTTCTGCATCCCATGCTCCCCCAAAGGTAAAGTGTTCTGCAATGGCACCTATCCCTTCCTCTCTCTCGCTTTACAATAAACAGTGGAGGCATTAAAGTTAAATTGTCTAAGTCTGGAAATTACTATTTTTTTCCAATCAATTAAGCAAAGTCTGGATAAAATGATCTGCCTAGGGGATTGCATTGCCTTTTAAAGCCTTTCCTTTTTAAAGGAGTTGATACGTATCTGCCACAAAGAGAAAAAAAATTGTTTAGCAATATAAAGGGAAAAAAAGTACTGGGAAGCTGGAAGGCAATAAGCACATATAAGAACTCCTACCAGTGTTAGCTGCCTCTGTGCTGTACTGATGAGAAATTTAACAGAATGCATGTGGAGAAGATTTTCAGTTTTACCAAGTTGCACATAATCCTTAAAGCACTGACTATCCAGACTCAGAGGCACCATTTTCTCTAGTCTGATTTACACAGACAGTATTTTATATCAGTATCTTCGTGTGGTATGCAGAAAATCTTCCTTCCCAAAGAGTAGTGATGTATTTTCTTGCTATCATCCTGTTTATACCATTGCTTACTTGCTTTTTGTGCTTAGTAATATACTTCATATATTTTTATTTCTCTTCTTTTTCTCTTTCCAATGGTTTAATTTGTGTGTTGGTAGCAAATGATTCTTATTTTCAAGTTCTCTGAATATAAATCAGACATTTACACAGTTTATATGTGGAGAACCTACTGTGGCTTCAGGAGACTAACAGGATGTTAAAAAAGAAGTACTGGAATTAAAATTGTGGTTTGTGTCTCCTCATGAATATGATATTCATATCTTGAAAACTGTACCAGTACATGCACAGAACCAGGGTCAGCTGCTTTCAGGCTGATGTCTGCTGGAGCGAAATGATTTGGATGAGGGGATTGAGTACTCCCACAGTAAGTTTGTAGATGACACCAAACTGGAGTTAGGAAGGCTCTGCAGGGGGATCTGGACAAGCTGGATCGACAGGATGAGGTAAATTGTATGAGGTTTAGCATGGCCAAGTGCCAGGTCCTGCTCTTGGGTCACAACAACCCCATTCAAAGGCTTGGGGGAGAGTGGCTGGAAAGTTGCCTGGCAGAAAAGAACTGGGAGGTGCTGGCTGACTCCCTGCTGAATGTGAGTCAGCAGTGTGCTCAGGTGGCCAAAACACCAAGAGCATCTTGGCCTGTATTAGGACTAGTGTGGCTAGCAGGCATAGGGAAGTGATCATGCCCCTTTATTTGGCACTGGTGAGGCCACACCTTGAGTACTGTATTGGGCTACTCACTACGAGAAAGACATTGACTTGCTGGAGCATGTCCACAGAAGAGCAATGAAGGTGCCTTGGTTGTCTGGAGAAAAGTCTTATGAGGATGAGCTGAAAGAACCCCTTCTGCTCTGGCAGATTCTTCGACCTTGGACTCAATGATCTGTGGAGGTCCCTTCCAATCCCTAACATACTGCGATCTTGTGACTGGGATTGTTTAATCTGGAAAATGGGAGATTGAGAGGAGATTTCATTGCCCTCTAGATACCTGAAAGGAAGTTGTAGTGAATTTGTATCTTCTCCCAAGTAGCTATAAGAAGAGGAAATGGCCTCAAGTTGCACCAAGGGAGGTTTAGAATTGGATATTAGGAAAAAAATTCTTTACTGAAGGAGTGGTCAGGCATTGGAATCGGTTGCACAGGAAGGTGGTGGAGTCACTGTCCTTGGAGGTGTTCCAAACACATGTAGACATGGCACTTCAGAACTTGTTTTAATGACCATAGAATCACAGAATGGCAAGGTTGGAAGGGACCTCAAGGATCATCTAGTTCCAACCCCCTGCCATAGGCAGGGACACCTCCCACTAGAACAGGTCACTCAAGGCCTCGTCCACCCTGGCCTTGAACACCTCCAGGGAGGGAGCATCCACAACCTCCCTGGGCAACCTGTTCCAGTGCCTCACCACCCTTACTGTAAAGAACTTCCTCCTAATATCCAGTCTAAATCTTCCCTCTGCCAGTTTAAACCCATTGCCCCTTGTCCTGTCATTGCAAGATCTTATAAATAGTCCCTCCCCAGCCTTCCTGTAGGCCCCCTTCAGATACTGGAAGGTTACTATAAGGTCTCCTGGAAGCCTTCTCTTCTCCAGGCTTAAGAGCCCCAACACTCTCAGTCTGTCCTCATAGCAGAGCTGCTGCAGCCCTCTGATCATCTTTGTGGCCCTCCTCTGGACCCACTCCAACACTTCCATGACCATGGTGGTGTTGACAGTTGGATTTGATGATCCATTGGCCTTGCAGCCAAGGTGTTGCAGGGATTTAGCATGGAACTCAGAGAAGCCCGAGCTGTTCTTTAATGAGGAAGACTGGTCAGGGACATGGTGGTGCTGGATGCTGCACTGCTGGTGGTGAGGCTCCTTGGCAGTAGTCCCAAAATACAGTGAGTATTTTTATGTGCAATACGTTTGGGAACTCAACAGGGCACTGATAGTCAATTATTTTTTTTCATATTTAAATATAATTTAAAGTGAGCTGCCACTGAAGGTACCATCTCAATTGAAAGCATAGATTGTAAGCTGGATGGTATTTCAGTTTTTACATGAGGCAGGTCCAGGAAACTTCCTTATAAACCATTCATAATTTTTTTTTTTTTAAAAATTTGTTAAAAATAGTTTATAGTATCTTCATAGCTCAGGGCAGTTGTGTGCCCATCTGTTCTGCCTGCCACAGATTGTTAGTTCTGGATTTGGCACCGTGGAAGAAAACTGATGTATGACAAAGAGGAAGCTGAACCTATGCTGATTGACAGAACATTTTCTCAGTGGGAAATTGCAGTGAACTCAGACATAAAGGGGGATAATCCATAAGATATTTATCTCTAGGGATCTGAATTATATTAGGAAGTACACAAACAAAGATGTGGTTTCTCTCTAGATGCCATGGGGTCTACACATTCTTACGCTATCCTTTAAGATATATCGTTGCTAAAGGAATGAATAAGAGTAAAAATCCTTGTTGGCAAATTCTCTGGGAATCCACTATAATGCTTTTTCAAACCTTTGCATGAGTTCCTGGAAGCATCATGTGTCACATTAACCTTATGTGCTGTTGTGAAAACATGGAATTTAATCATGACTTGCCCAATATACTCATAAACCTGTATGTCCTGGAAGATGCACAGCCCTCACTTAGGATTTGGTTTTTTTTTTAATTCTGAACCTTAACTAGGGGAAAAAAAATATATAGAAGGTGAGGAGGGAAACGTTTAGGATGAAGAAGCATATGGTCCAAAGCTATGAAGAAGTTTAATGGCTTAGTGTTTTAGTGGGCTTCTGGAAGTTTGTAATGCCTGTACATAGAAAAACAGATGGTGTCACTGCAAAAATGGCTGGTACTTGTGCATGCAAAGCATTTTCACCTCCAAACTGTTTCTTTGAATACATTGATGAGCTTGCTGTTGACTCTACCAAGGGCATAAAGAAAACTATTCTGACTGGCAAATGGCAGTGTTATTATTTGTGTCAATGTTGTTGTGGCTCATAGAAGGCTCACTGGGTTGCCATTAAATTGCACTGCAGCAGAGTAACTTCTGTAAAGCTGTGAGTGATTTTCTGAACCATTGCGAAAAATGGAAATGTGTAAACTGAAAATACTATGTCCATTGAGTACCACTGAGTGATCATGTGGAGTGAGTGCATCCTGAGTCAACACAGATGGCACAGTGCTCTCCTCTTGTCTTTGTAGACTGAGAAAAGAGGCTTTCAAACACCCATTGTCTGTCTTCCCAGCCCTGCCCAGTGTTAATTTCTGCTGAAGCGTTTCATTGCCATCACTGCAATTAAACTGGGAGTTCAGCACTACCAGCCCTGGTTAAAATCGAATCAAAAAATAGCTTGTGAGGGGTTTGGAGAGTGGAGACAATCAGCCTCTGTCCTATGTGATAAACCAAAGGGATACAGCTGGGAAGATAAGTTGAAAGTGACAATGCCCAGGCTTGTCCTGGTCTTACCCCATTTTGTGGTCAAATGTTTCTGGTCACCCTTTGGGAGTTTTTGAACAGGACTCTGGGATTTTATTTGGTGGTTTAGTTGACTGACAGCCCTTTATTTGCCTTTCCTGGACTAGATCCATTGGCATGGAAGTGTATCACTGAGAGTGCCACAACCCTGCAGGTGGACTTTTTGCCAAAAAACTCACTTGTGGGTTGCAGTTACATGATACAGCTGAGCCATTGCACTCATCTGGAAAAGTCACCCAAAGGAAAGTCAATCATTTTCCATTGATTTAGGAACAGTACTAAGAGGAGTACAGAGGGAACAAGAGTTAAAGAAGAGGTAGAGCAGAGGAGGAGGAAGAGGACTGTGGCTGGCCACAACAGTGAGGCATTAGATCACCTCATTTGTACCCAAACAGTCAGGAAAGTGGATGCCAGCCTCTTCCTTGAAGGTTTGTAGATCTGACATCTGCCTATGCAACATCTGTTGCTGCAGTGTCTGTTTTCCCCAGGGGATTTTGCACTTAAGCAGCTTTGTAGTGATGTGCTTTTGGCATTGGGCAGTTCATGAATTTATTGGTCTTTAATCAGTGAGCCATAAAAGCTGAATGTCCTTGCCGATTATTTTCACTCGATCAGCAAACCTAAGTATTACTCACTGCAGCCTTATTGATACACATGGATGGACTTGTCCTTTGACTGCCACCTTTCAGATGACCTCAGAGCATGATTTATTATGCATCCTTTTCCCTGCCTTTGTCAGAACCAAGCATCAGATACGTCATAGGTAAGTTAGAGAATCTTCTACCCTAAAGAATGTACATCTGAGAGCACTAATATAGCGTTAGCGAAATGGTGGTGATGAGGTGGAATTCACTGTATTGCAGTGAGAAAAGGAGCCCTGAAGCATGTGAATGCAGCCAAGTGCAAGGGCTGTTGCTAACCCGAAACTATTTGAACAGGAATGGGAGCATCTGTCTAAAGAACTTTATAGAAAAGACTGTGGGTTTTTTTCTTTCTGGGGAGGAGATTTGATCTTTTTTTTTTGTCCATCATGGACATTAGATATAGGAGAAAGCAGACTCCTTCTTGAAACTGCTTATGTGTCCAGTGGATACACACTTGTTACAGATATGGTGGTGATAGGATTTTAAAATGTTTTATTTGACATGTGCATTACTCAGATGTGTGTCCCTTCATGGATTCCTAACTGATGGAATAAAAACTGCAGAAAGCTCTTCTCTGTTTAGCTGGGAAATAGTTGAGCAGGTTTGTAGTTGTGATGAAAGATAATGCTTTATGAAAGACAGGGCTTTCTCTTTTTAAGAGCACTCCAGAGTTGACATTAGCTTATTTCATGAAGAAGGAGTCCTACAACATTAAGATGTTTTTCCTCCATAAGCACTGCAGTTTGGAAAAAAAAGTATGTATTATGTCCTAATTACTGAAAGAACTGCCATTCAGGCAATCAAAGTGAAGGTGGGAGGAGGTCTGGGTGTAAGTCTTCTCTTGGAGTCTTGAGAATGGAAAATATTCAAGCAGAGTATGTAGGATGGAGAGTGAGAAAACTGATGTATTGACACATAAGAGGAGATGAGGCACTTACAGAATTAGAAGCCTACCATGGAATTCATAATGATTAGTGAATTAGTGGGCAAAGAAAGCAGAGACAAACAGTAGCTCCTGCATAATTGCTGGCTCCTCTGCAGCTTCCAGAGCTGGTTGTTTTGTGACAGCCCTTTTCTGGCAGTCCTTCTGCCTCTCGGACATCACCCTTCCATCCTGGGTGTCTCACTTGCTCGGTGAGGTTTCCTCAAGAGTTCCCTTCAGCTTTTGGCAGGAGTTCCTGTCAGGTGGTGCAAACAGCCCACTCAAAGGCAGGTTTTTGTGACCTGGCAGCAGGCAGCATTTGTGGCAGTCTTGATTTCAGGGGTATTGTATTACGTTAAAGGGAATTCGAGGGGCAGAAATATCTTTATTCATAAATAAAGCACTGGCCTGAATTTGTGCCCTTGTTTAATCAGAACCAAATCTGTATTTCTAGAAGAAATTTCTTTTCAGCAGAAGAGGAAATACCATCACGTCCCAGTATTCACTTACTCATGACATTCTAGCTCAGCTTTGTATACTGAAAAAGCCTAAAGTGTTTAACGTAGGCTTAAATAAACATTTACCCTTTTGGTGCTCCATCCAAGTAGAGCCCAAGGCAATACTTGAAATTTACCCATTCATAACTGTGAAAGGAACGTGGGACCTTCCCTCAGAGTTATTCCATCTTGATCAGCTCAATTTGTAGTTCTGAAGATAAAAGGGGACATTTTTTCCACCTTTTTTTTTCCTTTTCTGTTTTTTTGTTTGTTTGTTTGTTTGGGTTTTTTGGTTTTTGGGGGTTTTCTTGGTGGTGTTTTTTTGTTTGTTTGGTTGTTTTTTTGTTTTTTTGTAGTTTTTTTAAATTGGATAAGTTTTTTTTTCATGTGTGTGTGGTTTTTTGGGGGGGAGAGGGAGCTTGTTGTCATTTGTTTGTCAGAAGGGATTTTTTTCCCATTCTTTTTTTAAATTTAGTAACATGAAAACCATACTAAAGCCTCAGCTAGTCATGGGTTTGTGCCTGAGATTCTCTGTCAGAGCCCAAAGTACAGTTTGGTCCCACTGATTCCAAATTCCTGAAGCATGAGGAGTTCAGCTTGAGCTACGTGCATGTATGTGCACAAGTCATATTTTGCCAAGAGGAAGGGAAATTTCCCTCAACACCATATAGCTGAGCTTCTCAGGCTAAACCTCTGTAATTTATAAATTAGAAGTGTTGGAGAGCTGAAGGAGTGCTAGGCGTACACTGTGCTCCAGGGAAAACAACATTGCTTTATAGTGAGCTTTTGTTGCACTCTTAGAGAACAAAGCTGGGGAAGGAACTTGTTTATGGTTGCATGGAATAATAGAGTTATCAAAGAACATTCTACTACCTACACAAGAAATATTGCTGTGGATATTTGGGTTCCCTCATAACATTTGTGGATGCTTTCAGACTTTATAATACAGTTGTGATTCATTTCTGGAAACGGCTCCCACATGTTTCTCACTGTTGTGCTAATTTCTTTACCTAATATTTCAAGCCAGCTCCCCTGAGTTTTATCTTAAAATACTTACCTGCATGCATGCTTGTACAGAGAGTGCTTCACTTATTTTTTGTTCTGAAAGGACCAGATCTCTATTCTTTGCAAAAATTTTAAAGTCTTTCCTTCTGCTAAGAAGTTTGAAAACACAAAAGAATGGAGTCAACTTCACTAACAGACATAAATATGAGCATGGTCTGTCTGTGAACCTTAGAACAGAGGAAGGTTAGAGAAATTGAGCTGCTGGAGTATAGACTTCCCTTGGGTAAAAAACTCTGTTTTAAACATAAAACAATGTGCTAGCATCTTTAAAGTGAGCAACTAAAATCCAGTTCACTTCACATAGCTCTTACAACATACAAATAAATTGCCTGTGCATCAGTATTATAAGGAGAACACAGAAAGCTTTATTTAAAAAAAAAAATCACTACAGAGACCTTTAAAAGTATTATAAAACATAGATAAAACCCTGAGACTTAACACCGAGAAATTAAATTATTCTTTAATGTTTGTTTTGGGTATCAGATGGTATTTAGAATCCTCCAGAACAGATAATATACAGTTTTACATTGAAAAGGGAGATGCCTTGTACTTATTTTTACTGAAAGTGAACTAGATGAGTTCAGCTTTCTAAGTCAACTAGTTCCACTTCTCAGTTTGTGCATTCCTAGTAAACCTATGTGGTGCCATCTTCTTTTCCATGTTGGCTTAATTTTTTCCATAGCATATCGTGGAGAGAGGTGCTCTCTCAGCTAATAAGCAAACAGCTCCATGAGCAGCCAGACTAACGATACCTCCTTTCCAATGGATGCCTGGCTCTGGGTTGATTGACTTTTAACTGAGTTATGCTGCAGCTGAAATGTGCATTCATTCTTTAGCAAGCACTAGAAAATCCACTTCTCAGCCAAAGTTTTGCTTCCAGGAGGATGCTCTGATGTTTAGTAATGCACGGTTCAACTGAAGCTTTTCTTCTATCCAAGAATTCATAAGGACCGGTGATCTCTTTTCCTTACACTTTCCAGCTCCCCTCACTGGTGTGAATTAATCACCATCTTCTCCACACAACCATCATCTTAACTTTGGACTCTGTCCTGCTGCCTCATGTTTGGCTCAAGGTGCCTAGCAGGGTAAAAGTCCCTAGGGCAGCTGAGGAGGCAGGCATGTTGTAGCATCACAAAATCCTTAGAAAATCTGGCTTAAAACTGAAGCAAACAATTCAGATGTACTGGAAACTGTTCATGTTTGCATTTTTCTTCCTGAAAGTGGATGCTTAAGGGAACTCAAGCACTGTTTGCCAATCTGGCAGCAAAGCCCATGACAGCAGGAGAAGGAGGAGGTCTAGTCCTTGTCCTGCTCCATTCAGGGCAGATGCTCACCCTTGCAGCTCTTGAGCACCAGCATGGTTATTGTAAGCCATTAGTGCTGAAGATATTTTGTTATGAAGTGCTAAGTATACTCACTAGAGCAGAAAAAGAGTCTTCATCCTGCCTGTGGCAGAGCTGGGAAGGGAGCAGTGTGGGTTCCTGCTCCAGTGAGTGTGTGCTTTATAGAAAGCGAAACTGTTGCAACAAGTAAGCAAATAAATAAATAGCATCCACCCTCCATACCCAGAGATAGAAGAGATGTGAACTTGGGTCGTCTGCTTCTCAAATGCATGTTCTGATTTAGAGAAATTCAATTCTCTGGCTCTTTTCATTCTGTAAGTGATGCCCAAATCCCCTTTTGGACATAGTCTTTTGTTTAAAAATTTGCCAAGTATAATCAAACCATGTACTTAACTCTAAAATGGTACACGTACTTGCTGGAAATTCTCCACAGCCTCACTTTTAAGGAACGTACTCTTTATGCACATATGTGTGAGCAAGCCAAAAGGTATTAGCTCCTTGATTATGGTGGGTTTTCTTCCTTTTAAAATCCTTTTGGACCAAGTTCTTTTACAGGTGTTTTACACCATTTCAGGACACATTTTTTCCCTGCTGTTTTGAAAAGAAATATCTTAATGTTAGCATTAATAGCATTCTAGTTTTATAACAACGTGTGGTTTATACATTGCTGAACCTGCCCAGGATTTCAGAGGTGTTTGTACAGGATGGTAGAGTAAGAGAAATAGTTATTTCTTTTAGAGACAGCAAAACCAAACTAAACCAAACCAAAAGATCATAGTGCTGAAGCAATTCCATAGTTACAAGGCATGTACATTATCAATTATGGTCCTACCTTTTAGTGACAGCTCCTATCATGGAATCACAGAATTACAGAACTTTATAGGTTGGAAGGGACCTCCAGAGATCACCAACTCCAAATTCCCTGTCAAAGCAGGATCACCTAGGGTAGTTCGCATGGGAACATATCCACATGGGTTTTGAAAGTCTTCAGAGAAGGAGACTCCACAAACTCTCTGGGCAACCTGTTCCAGTGCTCTATCACTCTGACTGTAAAGAAGTTTCTCCTTATATTGAGGTGAAACTTTCTATGTTACAGTTTGTGGCCTGTTTCTTGTCTTGCTGCATACCAGCGAAAAGAGAGAGGCCCCATCCACTTGATACCCACCCCTCAGGTACTTGATGATACACTGATGATATCTCCTCTCAGTCTTCTCTTCTCCAGACTAAACAGCTCCAGATCTCTCAGTCTCTTTACGTAGAGATGATGCTCAAGTCCCCCAATCATCCTCATGGCTCTCTGCTGGACTCTCTCCAGCAGGTCCCTATCTCTCTTGAACTGGGGAGCCCAAAACTGGACAAAATATTCCAGGTGTGGTCTCACCAGGGCAGAGTAGAGGGGGAGAATAACCTCCCTAGATCTGCTGGCCACTCTTTTTCTGATGCACCCTAGGATGGCATTGGCTCTCTTGGCCACACGGGCAGATTCCTGGCCCATGCAGAACTTGCTGTCCACCAAGACTCAAAGGTCTTTCTCCATGGAGCTGCTTTCCAGCAGAGCAATATAGCTGATTTTATTAGCTTGTTTAAATGACTGCTGAATTCAGAAAGGTCTTTTTTAGAGTGTGCATTACTCTGGCAAAACTGCTCCTAACATATAAACTGAAACACCTTTTAGACCAGGCAGCTGCTTTGGATTTATAGTCAGGTTAACTAAGATAAAAGTCCATCCCAAATATTCAGTCCCTCAGGGCTTTCCAAACCAGATAGTAACCACACACTGATCTGCTTTACAAAGTGGAAGGCCATTGAACATAGTTAAGGTTTTGAACTCAGAGGTGTATAAGCACTGTACATCTTCTTTTAGGACTTCTTTGTCTTTTTTGGTCCACTGCCATTTTCACATGTCCAGGTATTAGTGAATGAGACTGCAAGGACAGTTGTTTGAATCTCAGTTTACTGAGCAATTGCAGGACAAAGTGACACTTTCTAGATGCTGTAAATTCAAATTTTTTTTTTACACTGTCGTGATGAAACTGCTGTTAGGATGGCTGCTAGCTCTTTTAATTACATACTTTAAAGAAAGCATTTTAAATGACCACTACCTCATAATTTCTCCCTCTAGTGTATAATTTAAATAATATAAAGGAATTAAATTCCTCTGAGGTTACAGACAGACAAGGACTTGAAATATTCCCTGGAGATAGGTTGGAGTTTTCTGTTAATGGGTCTCATTTTTATGCAGGGAATCGCTACATTCAAGCAGACACCCTTTCACTTTAATATTCCTTCTTGTTCTTCAGGTTTTGAGTGACAACATCCTAAAAGAACAGTGTATGTCAGATAATTAAAAAGAGCAAGTATTCCAGACGACACCTTGAATTAGCTCCTGAGCACCACTGTTGATTGCTTGAGCCCTCTCTTGGACTGCAGAAATTATTCAATAAGGTCTAATTGAAAGAAATAAGTGAGAAAGGAAACCACACTTTTCTAATAATTTGCACTCAGAGCTATATCCAAAACATGGTTTCCTCTGGGTGTTTTTGTACATATGTGCTCAGCTGATGGTGACTTAGTAGAGGTATTTCCTCACACTGCTAAAAATCAGCAGGCGCAGGCAGAGCAAGGTGCTGGCTGCAGAGAGGACACATGAAGACACATTCATGTAATGTGCTTCGTTATCTTGATCACATTTTGAATGGCCATTGCAAAGTAGTTCTGTATGGTCTGTGCATAACATATAACAAAGAATGGAATTTGTAAGGGGGTAACTAAATTTTTTCCTTTGTGAGAGCAGTCAAGAACACCTTTCAGTAAAACATTCCCTCTACAAATGTGGAAGAAATCTGAAGGGACAATCTGTACAAGATGGCATGATGTTGCTTTCATCCACTGAGTGCTTGTTTTTTTTATCAGTTCTGTCCACCCTGCCAATATTTTGGTGGGATCACTCATGGAGTAAAGAATTATGGTGAACAACACCCAACAGTTGAAAACAGGAATTCAGAGGTCCCAGTGTGAAGTTTTTTCAGGTCTGTGATGTTCATACTCTATCCTGTTTTCCTACCACAGAAGGCATCAGGAAGCTAATCTGTTGTGTGTGGGGGACACATATATTTGCCTGTTTTGACCACTGAGAAAATCTGTCCTTGAAAGCGAAATTTACAGGAGATGAGAACTGTAATTTTTCAGAAGGTACAAGTCCTGTGCCTCAATCAATGCCAGTTTCTGAAATCCAATGTGGGCTCCTACATCCCAGACTCTGCATAACAGAGCTCTTCAGATTAAGCCAGCAAGACGCTAAATGTTACGTGAAAGAGAGATAAACTTGGCTTGGAGATAACTCAAAGTCAACCTTGATATTACTGCTTATTTATCTACATGGTATGTGTATACAGTTCCCTTTGTTGGGATTTCCCAAGTGATGGTTGGCAGTCCAGGGGGATGAATTTCATGTAGCTCTGTCATATTAGTGCTGACCCAGCCATCATGTTCAGGTGGCATAGCATGCCCTGGCAGGGTTGTTTTGCCTGCAGGAGGACAACTGCATTTGGATGGTGCCATATTGAGGCTTTATAGGCTTATACCCCGACTTTGATGAGAAAATGCTTTAACCTGCAGATGTAACAGTAATTTTATCTAGGCACTTAAATTAAAAAGGCACATATTCGCCTTGAAGCCATTTGCAAATATTTGAGGCACCTTGGATATAATTTGAAAATTCCCCCATCAAAAGTGACAGTGAAGATAATTGAAGTGCAGGAGTGACCTTTGTAATAACTCAAGAAACTAGACAAATAGAAAGCTAGAATTCCTGTCATGCCAGCTACTTGCCACTCTCTCCACAAATGAGTTATTCATAAAATGCTACAGAGAGGGTAAATTGTGTGGCACATATTTAATTTCCTCTGTCTTCAGTATATCCTACCAGATGCCCTGCAGCTTCAGATAGATGCTTTTTTTTTTTTTTTTTTTTTTTTTAGATTAAGCACTTCCTAAAAGTAATGGTCCTTGATAGCAAAACTGGAGAATGATTTGCTGCTTGATTAGAGACCAAGTCCATGAAAATAACCCTTTTGATTGATGCACTGTTTTACAGTGACTGATCCTTCCCTGCCAGGTCTTTGCATGATTTGATTCGGCAAATAATACTGACTGTGGATGGGCTATGACAGTCCAACAAATGGCAAATCCAGTAGAATAAATCATAGACCAAAAGTATGAGTTCAGTTAAAACATTTAGTCAACTAATTCTGGTGTTTTTTATCTTTCCTACTGTTTCTTTAATTATTTGCCTTGCAAACTCCATCGACTTTATAATGAGTTATAAGCAGGAAATGTATTTGTTCTTGGGTTAAGTAAGTCCTTGCTTTCAGTCTTGGGAAATTTCTGGTATCTTACCTGCCTCCTGTGTATTGCCACACATTGGTGGCATTCAAACTAAGTGGAGTGTTTGGCCCTTGAGAATTCAAAATATGGGCAATTTAAGTAGATCCTTTTATTAAATTCTCACTCAGTCTGAACTTAAGATGTGTGCACTTCAAAGGGTCAGGCTGGGTGTACATCTGGTGGTTCAACGATATTCTTAAAGCTGCCAAAAGCAGTCAGAAATATTGTGAGATCAAGCTGTCTTTTATGCAATTTCCTTAATCTCCCTTTTTCTACCTTGCAGGAAGCTAAAACAATGTGTGAGCTGGGGGAAAGGGGAAAGAATATTTCTGAAATTCAGTATGAATTCAGGTCTACCTTGAAACTAGAAAAATCTGAGGGAGTCTTTATTTTTCCTAATCTTTCTGAAGTGTCCTTATTTAGACCTTTCCAGTTTCTGACTCTTAATAAATTCTAGCAAACTTGCTGAAAACCAGGACTGCAGGACTTGCAAACAGCAGTCCAAGTCAAGGTTCTTGGCACCTTCAGATTTCTTCCAGCAGAGCCAGGACTTGGCAGTGCACAGTTGTTAGATACTGATTGAAGTAGATAAGTCTCCATGAAAAAGTAACACACAGAACCAAAAACCCAAAACAAAACAACCCCCACCCCAACACTCTGCTTCATTTGGTAAATGTTGTGATGGAATGTTTTCCTTTTGGGGGTGAGAAGAATTTCATCTTTAGTGGCCTAGTGCTATCTGATGCAAATCCATTCCCTGTTTCCCATACACCCGATGCGCTTTCTTCCCTCTGCACTCCAACCAAACAGCTTTGCTCAGCTCCATTAAACAATTCTTTATACACTGCCACATTCACTCAATTCTCCTTTATCTCAGCTGGGCTTTTTCATAGGGCCATATTTTTGGAAGGATGCAGGGCTTCTCAAAAGTACAAGTCACCTGGATTGAGTGATTCCTTGGCCATATTCTGCGATTCTGTGATTGTCTGGGTGAGCAGGACTGTGAATTAATTTTCATGCTGTCGGCACACAGCGCGTTTGACAACCTAACCTGTGACAATTTCAGAAGCCTAATAAATGGTACTTCAGTTTTATTTACTGATATTTCACTCAAATATGAATGGAATCTGACCATGGAAATATTAAATTAGCTCTATCATGCCCTTCTCTGTCAGAAGGAGGTGAATTATGAACAATAAATAACTGCTGAAAGAAAGAATCTCAGAGCACTTTGCACTGTGTCTGGGTTATTAGAAATGAAGCAATTCCACTTCATCTGTCCCATCCAGGTTCTCCAAGTTCCTAAGACCCTATTAAGGGAAAATTGGACTTCAGTGTGATGAAATGAATGACGCACAGACCAGAAGGTTTTTAAAAAACAGTTGCTGAGTTGTTAAAGCTCAAGTGCCCTCTTTTAGTGCCTGGGCCACAAGAGGCAGATAAATGTACATTCTGTTAAAGATGTAGATAAAACTAAGATATAATATTGGCAAAACTGGAAGCCATAGGATCTATATAAAGTGGAACAGCCTTTTGGGGGGGGGGGGGGGGGGAGAAACTGGACAGGAAGAGGAAGGGCTGATAAAAAGCACTGCTTTGAATGAACTGAGTTTAGTAAGAAGGTGTAGTGCTCTCAAGCAGTTGAAGGACAAGCAAGGGAGAGGGCTGTGCGTTAGTTTGTTCAAGATCTTTTGGCAGAGAGGCTGCTGTGCAGGAGAGAATGGAGAGGGATATGAAGTCTGGACTGAGCAGGCTTCATTGCATCACTTCTGATGCCTAGGCAGGAGGTGATTCAGGAATTGCTGTCCTCCCTACCTTGCAATAGCTCTCCCTCCCACTGCAGGAAAAATTAGCTTGGCTTGGTCCTTCCCCTGAAGTGACCAAATCTCCATGGATCTTCAAAGAGGCTGAGATTCTTTCATTTGTCAAAGGCAATCAGACAAGCACTTCTTTGATCTGCTCTTGTTCTGCTGCTGCTGCCACCCATCCCTATACCATATGGCACCAGCGTAATTATATCTTTTCACAGTGTAGCATAAACAGTGAGGAAAGAGTGCTGAACTGCTGCACATGTTACATGGGCTGGCAGAGTGGCAGAATGAGTTCTGACAGAGGAAAAGCTGGGCTTGCTGCAGGCAGCTTGGGAGGATGTCTCTCATAGATGGGGGCACCGCTGCTCCTTGAGCTGGAGACTCACATGCATCTCTCTCACACCGGTCAAATCTACTCATCTGCTTCAACTATGTCCAGTATGACTTAAAGACATTAAAGAGCGTAAGTTTTGTAACTGACAAGTACCTAGCATACAGCAGATTCATACTGCTCCTAGTGCAGCAGCATGAACTTCAGAGAATGAAGAGTTGTGGCAGCCTCCTTCAGCTGCACAATGAGTATAGGATGCTGCAGCTGGACTGAGGAGAGGTGGAACTTTATTCTGTCAAATTTCCTAGGGCAGAGATAAATACCATCCATCTTCTTTGTCTAGTGCATTTTGTCTATATAGTTATTATTGTTTGGACCAAGATTGTATCTTTGAAGTGTTTCATTCAGGCATCCTACTTAACTGTGCTTCAGCTCTGTCTTGGAGGAGACAAATTTTATTTTTCTTGGAGGAGCACACCTAACTGGTAATGCATCCAAAATGGTAATGGTCATTTATCTCATGGCCACAGGCTGGAGCATCATCTGAAGTGAGGCTCACAAAGCATCTACAGCACAGTCCTTAGGTCCTCAGCATCAGCTCTTCCTCTTTTATGGCTTCACAGCATGTGCTGATGTAGGCAGAGCCTTTCTCTTCCAAAGTGTCCTGGTGAGCTTTGGGAGCTGAGCCTGTAGTGGAGTTTTGTCTGAGTTTTGCTTTCTTCAGTATGAAAAATTCTTGGAACATCAGGACATGATAAACCCATGAATAAGGAAGTAAAACTGCACTTTTAAAACCCTTTTGGGTGCTTTTTTGTTTGTTGGTTGGTTTGTTTTTTTTTTTAATCCTGCAAATATATGTATGCAACATCTAGGACTGCAAAGTAGAAGTGATGGGTGCATAGCCTTTTCAAAAGCCTGAGTTGCTTAACTCTTCTTAAAATAAAAATAGAAGTGGTAAATTTTACACTAGCTGACAGATAATTTTTTTTTTCTGTCCAAGTCAAGAGCATAAATGTTAAATGCATTCATGTATATTTCCCTGCTATGACATTAAGTGAGGGTGGAATAAGAGGGACTTCTCTGGCATAAAGAGAATTTTCAGCCTGTGATTAACATAAATCAGGAATTCATATCTGGGCGGCTCCCAAGTGAACCAATTAAAACATTGCAGAGAGCTGGCTTGCTCAGCCTCTCAGAAGGTGGAGGGAAGGTCTCCTGATTTCCAAGCATAAAAGCAAAAAAACCAATGTGGTTGTATGGATTATGGTGCAGCTTTTAGGAGAGGACCAAGCAAGAAAGATTAGCTTTTTTGGCCAGCTGATGAGCTAATTCTTGTCATCTTTACACTGAGCTACACCTCAGTTCCTCAGTAAAGCTGCCTCCAAATGCATTGACCTGCTTCTATGAATGAGGACAACCAAGTCAACTGTGCTGTGATTAGGAGGTTAACAGCTCTTCCTCTTTGCAGGGGATGTACTCCAGTACCCTGAAGGTCTATTTATTGTTTTAATCTTGCCTACCTCTCTCTAACTTCTGTGATATGGTTCAAAACTTATATTGGAAATTGATTCTGTACAAAACACTGGAATTTTAGACCAAGCCTCATTCAGTGGGAAAATTAAGCAGAGTGTGTTCTCAAGTGTTTTAAATTCAACTGTGATGGAAATGGATTAGTGCAAAGGTCATCAGCTTAAGGATATTTTTGTGAGGTAAAACCTCAAATCGCTTGAAAATACATAGTAAATGTTTCCTTAAAGTAGAGACATCTATTGCGGTGTGAATGAAAACAACATTTAAAAACCTTGAGTCAAATTTCAGAATTATGATAAATGTGTTTGCTGTGTCCCAAAATTAATGCTCTGTGTGTGGAAGTAAGAAATAACTTTGAAACTGAAACGGAGCCAAGGCTATCTTTGGAGTAGTTTTATTCCACAGCTAGCTATATACCTCCCAGTTACTGAAAAAAGAAAATAAAAATGATATGTGACATGCTTATCCTCTTTTACGTTATGGGCTAGATGATCACCAGGAGGAACCCAGGAAATATTTCAGAAGCTGAATGATGTGGAAATAATTACTCAAGTGAAAAGAAGGTTTGGATTGCTTTCAATATATTAACATAATCTTTCTCAAAACCACAGCAACAACCAAAAAAAGCCAGGAACGAGGAAAATTTGGATCCTTCATATCAACAGAGAGCCAAAATCCTCAAAGCACACTGGCTACCCTGAAAGCATATTTATTCAGCTTTCAGCAGACAATTAGCAGGAATGAGACTTAATAGGGCAAAGATCCTCCAAGCAGGACCTGCCAGGGAAGGTTGGAGTTTAATGTTGAAATGAAATAAAAGGAAGTATGCTTGAGTTAGTGTTTTATGTGGTTTTGAATCATTCAAAAGTTCCTGTTTCTAGATATCTTGAAATATTTCAGATTTTGAATCATAAAATATTTGCTATTCTTTTAATATGACTCATGAGAAAGTCAGATGGATAAAGAAATAAGTTGTTTTCATATAAGTGTGTTGCCATTAAGCATACTTGTATGCAGTAGATTAAGTTTTGGAGTGGATGAAATAGTTCCATAACTTTTTTTGTTTTAGACTTTTAATGCTATCTTCAGGGGGGGGGGAAAAATGTTATTACTTGGGAAAATGGCTCTTCCTTACTATCATCTTAGACTGGTACAAGCGGTGTTTCCAGGAAGAGGAGGACTTTACTTTTTACCCTTGTCTGAAGAGTCCTCTTTTTTCACTTATTATTTGTAAATTATTTTGCTGCCTTAATGTATCTGTGGGTTTTCTTCGCTGCTGTTAGTGGCATGTGCTCCATCTGTGACAGCAGACAGCAGAGAACTATCAGGTTGGAGGGAGCAACTACTGCGTTCAGAGCAAGAGCTGGCTTGTTGTCCTCCTTGGTCTCATCCTGCCATTCCCAGTTCATTTGCAAAGAACACGAGGGATGTGACCCGCCAAATCTCCATAGAGAAGTAGCAGTTAATAGTACTTACTGATCACTGCTGTATTTATAAATACCTTCAATGCATTAGATTAAATGTTAAAATTAGTTTTAGAAGAGGAAAGAGACTGGACAAACTGGAAGTTTAAAGAGTTGGTGGTGAGGGTATTGCTTGATCTTAACTGTTTTCCAGACCACCCTATGTGATTTGGGGTTTATAAAGTCGTTCTTTCAGTTTCATGATAATATTCTCCATTCCGTCTGCATACCGACATCTTAATTTGTTCCTGCTCCCATCTCGTAGCTCTTTGATCTTTCCAGTGCTGCTAGTCTTGTGCTTAGGAAGAAATGGTCAATTGCACTTCAGCTAGCATTGATAAAGAAGGGCTGCGCGGTCTCTCCATGCCGCATGGAGCATCCCATAAGCCCTTGGCTGGGCCTCAAGCACATCCCCTCATATGAACTATTTTTAAAGCTCTAGCAATGGACATTTCTGGTCTGAAAGTGACAACATTTGTCCATAGTTCTTCCCAGAAGGGATTTATTTGACCATGTTCATGGGTGAGCCTTCATGCTTGAATTTCTTTGTGACCAGCACATGCAAGTTACTTTCTTCTCACAAAAAGGTTATGTGGCTCTGAAGCTGTCAGCTTTATCATCCAAACAGAGCCAACTTCCTAACAGATATGAGTAATGTAAAGTAGAAATGAGAAGATGAAGGTAAACAAACATAAAGGAGCAAAGAAATGTGTTTCCTATCTAAAAATGTTGAATGGATAAGGCAGCTAGGAAAGGTCTGTCACAAGATTCATGGCCCCTGAGCACATTTTATTCACATGAGTTGTGCTTACACAGCAGATCATTTGAGCTGTTTTTACCTTCACAGCATTGCCAGAAAAATATTTTCAGCCCCTGAAACAGGTCTTAAACAACAACCTGATCGTATTGCATGTACAGGGCTCTCCACTCCAAGATTTGCAGCTTTCCTTGGGTTTCTTCCTTGCATACATATTTGGTATCAGAGCAGAGAGCAGAGCCTGTAATGTAATAGGTACATGGCCCTCTTCCATGTGCCGACAGATTTTTTGAATTTGGACATTTTTCCATTTCACCTTCCTGGTGGTAAAGCGACCACAGATGAACAGTAAAACAGGGCACGGTACTTGGAAGCAGAAGCCGGATAACATTTCTTCACTCAGTAGGAGAACTCCTTTTACTTTCAAGGAAACTCAGAGCCAAGCTTGATAATTTTAGCTGTTTTTATAAGAGGCTGGTGGTGCTTGCCTGAAGTGTACCACTGATAGGAGGTGTTGATCTGTTAACCACAATCCTTGCCCTCAGTGTTCCCTCTGTGAAGTGCTAAAGCTCTGTGAGTGTTCGTATCAAGTACTCCTTCCATCCACCAGAAATTATCAGGTTTTGCTTGTAGCTGCTGCAGTTTGTGTTTCTTTAGAAAAAAGAAAAGAAACAAGAAAAGTTAGATCAAAGAGTGTGTCTAAAATGTAAATTCATCTTCCTTCAAAAACAGATTACAGAAATGCCCTAGTTATGATTATATTTTGTCTTGCAATGTGCTTTCTTTTTGATTTATTCTAGACCTCTCATCCCACATAAGGCTTCTCTTCCTCCACCTTCTTTTGCCATTTAATTTAATAAATTATCGGAGCCAATGTGCCATGTAAATTGAAATATGCGGGAGCATCATATATGGCGAGAAGTGACAGGACTTAGAATGTGAGAAGGAAACTCCTTAGCTAAACACTTGCCTCTCTAATTCTGTCCAGTTTCGGTGTGCTTTGAAAAGTCAGATTATACTTTTTCTTTCACTAAGGAGAACCTTCTGGACAGGAAATGAAAATCGTTTACTTCGTAAAATAAGGCTTATCAACAGTTATAAATAGTAAACAGCAATATTTATCTCTCAGGCAATTGTAATTTCTTGATTAGAGCATCAGATGGGTAGCAGGGTTTTTTTAACTCTTTCTGTTAAACGAGTAATTTTTTTTTCAATGAATGCATGTTCTGCAAGGTAATTTGTTTTTCAGCAAATTATACCTTCTCTTTAGATAGGAAAATCACCTAGTGGGGGTTTTACCACTAAAGTTTTACTTAGACAAGCTTTATGTACTCACGTCCCTGAAGATGTTAAAAACCTTCCTGATTTTTAAAAAAATCATTTTTATTTTAAAAAATATACTTGCATCACCAGACATGATTAAAGGAGTAATTCACCACTGGCTTCTCCTTGTCCTTGTTGGGGATAAATGGCCAACTGACATGCCTGTGTTGAGGCCTCAAATGGATTTTCCCTTTCATCAGAGCATGACCTGGAGTCTTCATTGGCCTCCAGAAGTCAGGTCCTTTAGGAAGCTTGAAAAAGCTGGAGACCTCTGATGAATTTATGAGTCTTGGAGCTATTGGGGGGGAGCATTCATGTGAATAATAGTCTGCACAATCAATCTCCTCATTTATTAATCTTTTCTGCACGTTGCACAAATCTGTTTCTAAGTGGGTAAGGAGGCACAGAGGCTTGGCATGTGGTGAAATCACATCACCTCAGCAAGCTATTCCCCTTCCTTGAGGTTTCAGCTGATGAATTAACCCCAACGTTGGGTGGGCTGGGAGCAGATGAGAAGAGCCAGGGGATCTCATTAACATCCGAGGGGTGGGTGTCAAGACAAAGGTGAGAGTCTCTTTTCAGTGGTGCCCATAATAAGACAAGGAAAAGTATAGCTGGAACACAGGAAGTTACATCTCAATGTGAGGAGAAACTTCTTTATTGTGAGGGTGACACAGCACTGTAATGGACTACCCAGAGATGTTGAGGAGGTCTCTCTGGAGAATTTCAAATCCCACCTGGATGTGTTCCTGTGTGGCCTGCCTTAGGTGATACTGCTTTGGCAAAAGCGGGTTTGACTAGACAATCCCTTAGAGATCCCTTCCAACCCCTAATTTTCTGTGATTCTATGATTCAGGATTTGTGGAGCAACCTCTAGGTACATTTAGTCTCCTGTCCTCCATATAACTCAGACTTTAAAAGAAGGAAGAGCTTTTTACATACTTCCATGCTTCCCAAGACTTCTTACTGTATTGCTTGCTCCACCAGCCCTCATTAGCTCTTTAGTACCAGATCCTGGCCACATTCAGTCCTGTGGCCATGCCTTAAATAGCTGAGAGCAGCAAAGTGTCTGAAGCAGTCATTTCAGTGACCAGTGACCAGCCAGTTAAAAAGAAAAAAAAATAAAATCTTACTTCTTCCTTGGGACAGCAATTGAAGAATTTGATAGGGAGCTCAAAAAGTTATCCTATGTGCATGTTTCCTTTTAAATAAAACCTCTGCTCAATGGCACACCAATGATTCATAAATGAAAGATGATGGTAAAGATTTATGGCCATATTTTTCAAGAATTATTTTAAAAAATGCTAATTATTATATACACAGAACTCTGAAAAGAAAGTCTATTTTTATTAAACTTTTGAATTTGAAAGAGGAGGATAGCTGCCAATGTTTTGTTTTTTTTTTTAAAGTTTGATATATAAATGAAGTGCAAATGAATAATTCCACAAACAGTGCTTCATATAGTAAAGCGCAGAGGCAAAATTTCACTGCTGCTGGTGCAAAAATAAATCTGAGTGAGTAAATCTGCTTCATGTTGCCAATTTTTATCATTCTTGGATGTGGAAATGCAATCTTGTGTAATATTTAAAGAATGTAAAAAACTCTGCACAAGGAGGGCCAGTGCCTCACTGGCAGTGAAAGATGTTACTGGCACAGATCAGGAGGAGACTGTGCAGGCTTGGTGCTTTCCCAGTTGTAGGAGCATCCTTGACAGTACTGATCCCTTACTCCAGGACAGAGTTTTCCAGGGCACGCAATGGCCCGCATCCTGCTGCTGGAGAAGCTTACTGGCACCAGAGTGCAAGAAAATTGTACCTATTCCATTTTCCAACCCTGTGAAAGAGCTGCTGTTTGCAGTATGTATGTGTCCCTCTGGCTTGGCTCTTGGGGAAGTGAGAACTGCCTGGCCTCCAAGGTAGCAGATATGGGCAGCACTGCCAATCTCTGCTGCAGAGGAGCCAGCACTGGAGGACTGCACCTTTCTAATGTGCAGAGGGGCCAGTGGGCATCTCCTATTAATGCCAATTAGAGCTACACAATGTTTGTTGAATGAGTGGATTATTGCCATTGGTTAGATTGTTAGCCTAATGAGATTAGACAAGACCTAATGGAAGAAGACAAGTACGCAACGTGTTTGTCGTAGTTTAACTGCTCTACTCTGGGATGCTCTAATAGCCTGTTCACCAGCACACCATCCCATTCCCACAGGTGCCTCACTGGAAAGCTGTCATATTGTCAGCACTGGTATTTTCCCTTGTACTGACCTGGCAATGGGTTGTCAGTCCAATTTAACTAACTGTCCTAGCTACACATGATCAAATGATGGCATCCTTTTAATCAGCAGTGAACTGGGCAGCTTCTGATTGATTTCTGATGAATTGTTCAGTATTAAACTTACTCAAGTCAGCTTTCTCCAGGGGCTAGAAAAGGTTAGCTACAAACTGACAACTTCCCATCAGGCAAATAATGGTGGTAAAAATTCAGTGACAGCCTACACAACTAATGATGGTAGAAATGCTAGCTGGGTGGGAGAGGCAAAAGCCTGCAGCTGAGACAAGGGCTCAGTCTGGTAGTCCAAAAAACAGCAAAGATCTCCTGCATAACCCAGTGGCCGCATTGTGGAGAACAAGAACAGAAAAACTGCTCAGCATCATCTCCAATGCACTTCTCAGATCATCTTCAAGGCTTGTTTTCTTTGGACATTTAAAAAAGATGGAGGTTGAAGCTGTAACTGTAGAGGCTGGGATTAATTTGGTAGCTATCAGAAATCTGCAGCAGGTTACCCCGAGTTACTGCTTTTTTTGGGAGCACATTTGAAGTTTGATGTCAAAGGCCCTTCTGGCATATGACTAGATGTGAATAGAATTCATAATAGATTAAATCAAACTGAGACAAGGTATTGCAGGAAGGTAGAGTCTTTTTGACCCTGCCAAGAGGTCAGTACGGCTTAATTACACAGGGTTTCTCATTTCTCAAACCACGGAGTACCCAGCTGTCTCATGCCCTCCCCTCCACAAATGTCATATGTGTCATGTACACAGAATTTATGTCAGCATTTGCCATCTCATTGTGCGCCTCCATCCTTTAACCCGGTGATAGGCAATTGTTATTTGCTGCCTCATTTTAACCAGTCATTCCCATTAGCACTAATAGCACTGGGGTGAAGGGAGCTTTCATTTTGCATAAACCTTGTACTGACCTTCCCCAGTCCATTTCGCCATCGAGGAAAGACTCCTAGCAGAAGGTGTCACACTATCATAAGGATGTGTGTTGAGGATAGGAGGATGGGATGGGAATCATCTTGGAATTCATGCTGTAGAAAGTCTTTTATGCTTTTTCCTTTTAATATGCAATTATTTTTCTTTTTAAATTATATTTTTCCTAGAATACTTTTTGCAGAACAGAAGACTGGAACTCGTCAAAGCCACAGTGCCAAGCATCTCTTCTACCTCCTATTTCAAAATAAATCATTCTCCTAGTGGTAATGAGTAATACAGAAAAATGCAGGCAGCAAAGATTTTGCCAGGGAGAGAGAGATGTGCAGTGCTGTGCTTTGGCTTCTAGGCAAAGTTCTATTTAATGACACTGCCACAGAAGGAGTATTATATTGTCTGTCCAACTGCTTAAGCCTTCAGTCTCGACATTGTATAAGTACACTACTTTTTTACATTTATAAGCATCAAGTGATTCCAGAGAAATACCTTTTCCAGCTACAAAACTCAACAGACCCCAACTGTGTCAGTATTTCACCCTGTTAGGGCAAGTTCTCTTTCTGCAACTGGCAGCAGGCCTCTGCCAGCTGCTTTAAGAGGGTCCAGCTGCCCCTCTCAGGAGCATGCACCCATTGCCACCATGGCAGACATGGTACCAGCACCGTGATGCATACATCCAGCAAAGCTAGAGAGGGCTTTTGTTCCCTCTTGTGAGAAAACAGGTTTGAGAGGTGTGCCCATGCAAAGCTCCTGAAGTTCAACAAGGCCACCTGCAAAGTCCTGTACATTAGTCAGGGCAATCCTAAGCACAGATAAAGGCTAGACAATTAATAGATTGACAGCAGCCCTGAGGAAAAGGACTGTGGGGTTGTTAGTAGATGGAAAACTAAATACAAGCCAGCAATGTGTGCTTGCAGCCCAAAAAAGCCAATTGTATCCTGGACTGCATCAAGAGAAGTGTGGCCAGCAGGTCAAGGGAGGTGATTCTGCCTGTCTACTCTGCTCTGGTGAGACCCTATCTGGAGTACTGTATTCAGCCCAGTGCTTCCCAGCATAAGACAGACATGGACCTACTTGAACAGGTCCAGAGGGCCACAGAAATAATCAGGGGGTTGGAATGCCTTCCCTGTGAGGACAGGCTGAGAAAGTTTGAGTTGTTCAGCCTGGAGAAGGCTCAGGGAATACCTTACCTGTAGGTAGGTACCTGTACCTACCAGTACTTAAAGGAGGTCTACAGGAAAGATGGGGAGGGACTCTTTATCAGGAAATCTAATAGTAGGATGAAGGGTCATGGTTTTAAACTGATTGAGGGTAGATTTATATCAGATAATAGGGAGAAAATCTTTATCGTGAGGGTGGTGAGACACTGAACAGGTTGCCCAGGGAAGTTGTGGATGCTCCATCCCTGGAAGTGTTCAAAGGCAGATCAGATGGAGCTTTGACATCCTGATCTAGTGGAAGGTGTCCCTGCCCGTGGCTGAGTGGGCTGGAACTAGATGATCTTTAACGTCCCTTCTAACCCAAACCATCCTATGAAAATCAGAATCACAGCGGCAGCAGTAGGGCTGCAGCCATTCTTCAGCATCTCTGACAGCATCGAAGGGAAGATGATCCATGTGCCATGGGAGCATGGCTGGTCCACATCTCTCAGAGACCACAGAGGGAGCCTGGACCCATTAAGATGACACTACCAATGTAGCGATGCAACCTACCTGCCCTCCCAAAGCACTGCTGCACTAGACAAATCCTACTCAGATTGGTCTGGTGATCCTTGATTGTTTCTTCTTCCTGACAATTTTTTCCTGGTTTTGGAGGGGAGGTTAGGAGATTCCTTTTTCTGTTGGGTTATCTAAGTTGTTCTTGACATTTGGAGAAAGCATAAATGAATTTTTACCTTGAAACTCTGTAGTCTATATGAAGTAGTTGTTTCAACAAAGTGAATTTTACTCACTGTCTGAATAAAATGTTTCTGAAGATTTGTCTCCCAGGAATTGCTTGAAAATGTCAGCTTCCATTTGGATAGAATGCATTGAATTAATATTTGTAACTAATTTCTGTAACATCACCTAGGCTGAGGCACTCTGTGTAATTAAGCTGTACTGACCTCTTGGCAGGGTCAAAAAGACTCTACATTCGCACAATACCTTGTCTCTATTTTAATGCAGCTCCCTGAAGGTATTTCCAGCACATTAGGCACCTGTCAGTACCCCAGTTTCTTCATAAAGGCCCCAAACATATATTTGGATAGAATGCATTAAATTAATATTCGTAACTAATTTCTATAACAACACCTAGTTTGAGGGACCCCATGCCTGTCCCACCAGTATGCCTTGACATTGACCTGAGGGGCAGATTAGACCACTTAATTCCATTCCCATCAGTTTCTCCCTAGTGACATAACCATTCTTCATTTCCATTGTGTGGAAGTGTGCCTGCCAGATGCACACAGAGAGCCCATTGACAGGGTCCCTGTCTTGGCACAGCCCTGAATTCACAAAGGTCGGTGTAAACCTGGGCTGAACTGCAGCCAGGAGCTAGAATGGAATCACCTATATCTCATTACCAACCTCCTGAGCATCTTTGGCTGAAAGCTGCCTTGCAACAGATGCCATTTCACTGGTTTCCAAGAGTCAGAGATGTTCCGGAGTGTTGTGTTAAACATATAGGGCCAGTTTCTCAGCTGGTGTGAGTTGCCTCAGTTCTGCTGTCACCATCAGCCTTACACTGACTCATGCCATAAATAGGATTATGTCATAATTTTTTAATTTGCCACAGCTCACGTTTTGCATGACATGGAGGCAAATTTTTTTGAGTCAAGAGGATTTTCGTTCATGTATTCCTGAGTATCTCATTTATCTGATGTGCCAAAAGTAAAATGGCTCTTGACTCTCTTTTTCTCTAGGCTGCCCTTTAACCAGCAGCTTAGGCTTGATTTACATCACTCTCAGTGGATAATGAGGCCTGTCTGCCTGGGGATGTTTGGGCTTCATAACTTTTGGAGACAGTTACCACTCAGCTGTTGTTCAAACACCTGTTGACCACTGGACACTGGTGAGTGATGTGCTTTCTGGGAGGATGCTTGTCTAAGACTCTGACATGGCTGTAGGATGCCTTCTGTAGTGCCTTACTGCCAGTGCCCAGAAGAAGACACTGGCCTGGATGACCTCTCAGCCACCTCACCTCAGATGCACCTTTTTTTTTGTTAGGCTTTTTATCAGAAGATAAATGCACCTTAATGCTCTAAGATGTGAAGATAGCATCCTTAAGAGAGAATCTGGCAGGAGGAAAGGCAGCTTCACGTTTGAGTAAAGTGGTGTTTTATTAATGGTCTTCCAATTAGCAAAAAGCAATCAAAGTTTTACTTGATTTTTACAAGTCTTTATTTGGGATTCAGGGCACATTCTCCCTGCAGGAGACCTGGAAAATGTGGCTTGCTTTGGCGTTTCAGCAGCATTTTCTGGCACATTTAGAGTTTATGGTTGTTTGATGAAGTTAAAGCTGGCACAGCTTTTCTGCGGGTGTAGCATTTGAGCAGACACGTTTATACAATTCTGAAGAACTGCATCAGACTGGGGCAGAACCTGATTTAAATATAACCTGAGGAAGGTGGAGTTTTATGAGAGAAGAGAGAAAAATACATATAAAATAAATTCAAGTGCTAGATTAGATGTCTTCCTCGCTTTGCTGCTCATTCACGCTCTTGGAGTCTCTGGAATCCCCTAAATAGAAGGCAGGCATTCTAAATCAAAGCAAATGTTTTCCCTGTCATTTCTGACACAACTCAATGTTTCTGTAGATGGACTTGCAAACTGGGTAGGTTGTAACTGTCTTTCTCAACCCACAGTGCTGTACTCAAAATTACTGCTAGCATGATGGCTGCCCATGCTTCAGAGGCATGGCACTGCTGAAAGGTGAGGGCAGCACAGTGAGGTGGGGCCCTGCACTCTGCTTGTCTGCTGCGATCTTGCTGCACGAGATGAAACGTCACTCTTCGCGTTCACCTTCCCTTGATAGCTGAGATGTTGTCGCTGTCCAGACCTTCAGTGAAAGCTGGAGTGCTGCCATAGCATTGCTTTCAGTGGGAACGGAAACTCTTTAAGTGTTGGCTCCATGTCCTAGCTCATGGTGAACATAAGCTGAGTGGCATTTGTTTATGAGTAACATCACACTCTACAACGGCTCCTCTTCAATAAAGTTTTATTCATACACTTTGTCATGGCAGGGAGAGATTTCTGGGTTTCTGTGACTCACAGCAAGTGAAGACTATCTTTTTATTAATAAAATTCCCAAATGATCAGACATAAATGCCTCATTCCTGCCACTATCTTTCCCAAGAGGCTTGTGTGCCAAAAAAACCCCTTGGAATTGGCTGACATGTCATTTCCTGATTTGCAGCCATTCCAGATTTACTCAGCTACCAGCCACCCCTACAATGAGTGTTGTTCCTGATGGAAAGAGATCAGGCTTACTCCTGCTCTTTCTCTTCTGTACTATAGGTTTAAGTCTACCAGGTGATGAACCTTCATTCCTGCAGAAGCTATCAACAAATTTTGACTTTTGTCATACAATTGGGCACTGATGTGGGTGTCCTGTATGCTGGAATTGTGCTCTGGTTTAGAGCTTCCCAGAGTCACAAGTCCCAACGGAACAAATATTATTAATAGGATGGCTTCCCTCTCCCCTCCTTTTTGCAAAAAAATAGGTAGAATAAGTGGAAGGGGTAAAATGCCTGAAGGAACAGTCCTACTCTTTTGGAAGTTGAAAGAAAACTTCAATGATAAATAACAGATATTTAAGGTAAGGGCATTTACAGAGATATAAGAGAAGGAAAATAGATTTTAAAATGTGTACAAAACCAGACTGGTGGCAATGGATTGCCTGGATGGAGATGGATTGCAGGAGGTAGCTGGTCAGCCAGGAGGTTAGCTGGCCACGTGGCTAACCTGGAACAGCTGCAGCAAGAGAGGTGTTGGTCAGGCAAACCAGGAGGCAAAGAGAGACAGGAAGTTTGTTTGCCTCTTATAAGGTTGCAGACAGAAAGTGGGAGTGGGCTAACAATTTACCTGGGGGGACCTCCCACTAGGAGGGGCCAGGGGCACCCTGGGGTCAGATTTCCAGACCACCTCCAAGCCCCCTAGAGGCTTAACCCATAACAAATTGTTAACGCCTTTTGAGCCTTAGTCTGCAGCAGGTCGCTATAGCCCATGAATAAGCTTTATTTCTACTCCAGTATGTTAAGGATGGGATCCAGAATGCATTCTTTCCATTACCTAAACAAAGTAGACATCAATGTCCAAAAGACTAATGAAGAATACCTTTGTTCTTTCAGTATCTATGTCTCCTTATGCGCCTCAGCATTTAGCCCCAGAGTTTCCAAGGCCCATAGGTACAGGAGCACGCAGAGAAGTCAACTAGCCTTTGCTATAGGTCTATAGCACCCGTGCATGTCCCACTATAATACAGAGACATGGTGTGCTGGTTTGAGGCTAATTGGAATATTTTAATGAGAGAAATTAGATCATTGGTTGTGAAAAGAAAATAATGATGAAGTTTATGCCATTCACTGGTTTGCTGAGAGGGATAAAGAGCCAAAATGTCAACAACTTGTCCCATTCTGTCCTGGGACATTCCTCTATTCGCTTCCTCCTCACTCCAATCTAATATCTTTTCTGCTAATCTCAGCTAACAGAAAACAATGTAAGCTTTGCTGGTTGTTTTGTTTGTCCATCTGGGAAAGTAGAAGGAGCAAGACCGGGTAGCTTTGAGCCCCTTCTGGGCAGTTTCCTTTGTCCAGGAAGGAGTTTGCATTTCTGTATTATTTCTAATTTGTATATACTTGTAAATATATTGTGTCTATATGCTTGTAAATTTTGCTGTGCTGTAAATACAACTTCATCTTACTTCCAAGCCATCTGAACTAGTCTGGTAAATTCCAATAGTGGGGGAAGGGAAACTTCCTAACCCACCACACATGGCAAAGCCTACCATTCTGTTCCCAAATTGTGGCATAGGCAAGTTCCTCAGAGCTGTTCAGAGCTCACAGATCTATTATACAGACACTCAGGTTGCCAGACTTGTTAAAAATAGTACAGCAATTCTATAGCTGTAGGTGTCATCCTTGAAATACCCAACCTGCTCTCACACTGGTTGTGCCATCAGTCTAGAGGACATCTATAAAAGCTTGCACGTGCCCCCTGTTGTAGCTGGAGCACGGTCAGCTAGACTAGGGTCAAAAGAAGATGACTTGGAAGTAGCCTTAGGGTATGTGACTATTTTTGCCACATTAGTTGCAGGAGCAATCTGCCTATTTTAGGGAAAGTCAGAAATGCTTAGCCAATGTGACATAGCAGCATTACTGGTACCTGCAATGGCCAACATACTGTTTTATGGAGTTTTGTCATCATGATAGAGTTTCAGTTCTTGTTTTGTTTAAATGAAACTTTGTAAACATTCTGTTTGCAGCAAAAAGCCTTAAGATGCAAACCCTGCCAATAGACAAACAAAATTAACTGTTAGGTAATTAATATTTAAATTCCAGTGTTTTTTTCTGGTTGCATTGTGTTTTGTTACTGCTTGGGTGCAGCAAGTGCTGAGAAAGGAATGAATAGCTTTTTAAAGTGCCCTTGAATTATGTGCTGAGCTTGATAGTAGGGACATAGGTCTTGTTTCTTTATGGATCTGCAGATCCAGGTCGTATCTGCACTGCTGTGTACTGGCCTGTGTCTGTACAGGCAGTAAAACAGACACTTTGAAAAACATGCACAGTTCTCCTGGTCTCCAGCAGAACTGCACAAAGGAGGAGGTTGATGTAGTGATGTGAGAGAGCCTGCCTTGTGTCAGTCATTTGAGCAATTGGCCCCTGGTCTCATCCTTAGCACATACTTAACACATCTTGCCAAATTATGTGGTTGCTTAGTAATGCGAACAAATATCCCCTGGAGATTCAATAACCAAACTCATTATCACTTGTCACGTAGGCCAAGAACTGAATCCAGATCTCCAGGAGTGAATGACTGGTGTGTTAACCTAGTCTCCTACTGCTAAAATAGCAGAATGAATATGTGCAAAGTCAGCTCCACACAGTGGGTGAAAATATGCCCTGAGTAAAAACACAGAGAAGCTCTATTAAAAATTATTACATAGATTCCATTATCTCAAATAAGTAGGAGGGAATTTAGCATTTCGAAGAGAGACATAAATGAAGATTGATTTTATTATTGTTGTTTACTTTTTATTTTGCAAAATAAATAATATAGGTGCCTTGGTTAAATCTTGCAGAGGAAGAGGCTGTTGGGTGTGTCATCCTCTATACTTCAGGAGGCCACTAAATCTAAAACTATGACCTTGTTCCAATGTCATTTGTGGACGCCATTAACTGCTCCCCACAGCTGTTTGTGGGGTTTGCTCTAGACAGGCTAGTTTGCCACAACACAGACACACTATTGGAGGTCATCATAACAGTACTGACACCTCCCTGGGATCTGAACTCATACTCAGGTGAGAAATGTGCTGTGCTGCAGGGGCCAGCAGCACTTCTGGGGCTGCCTAGATGGCACTGTGTTGTGCACACCGTAAACCTGTGACTTGACATTTTTGCAAAGTACTCTACTTCGTCTCGCTCTCTTCAGCAGGTTCCTTCTGGTTCATCAGGAAAATACAGAGAGTCAGCCAGTTTGCTTAACAATGATTTTGGCAGTGAATCCAATATTTGCAGATCTGCGTACTGAATGCATATGCTGTTGGCTGTAAAGATAACACATTTTTTCACTCATAAGCAATCCCAGCTGCATATATAGGTTTTGGACACTTTTTCTTTTTTTTTAATTATTTTATTCTGTAGTAAATTTCAGACCAGCTGTTCAGTGTACAAATGCAAGTTGGTTTAATTCATGTAGATAATGCATGCATATCAGACATTGAGGGTGCATGTGCAGTGGTAATGATGGGAGTTCAGAGGAGATGCAGAGATTCATAATTTGCCTGAACAAATGTGGAACAGAACTGCTGTTGCCGTTTCATGTATCTGCTCTTGATCTCCCTTAAGCAGCATTTGCTAACTCTTCCTCAGGACAACATTGACAGAGGTAAATTGTTTTCAAGAGTTTAGTCTAGAGGGCTTTCCACTGTCATCAACACTTTTCAACTTTTACTCAAATCACCTTGTCTGAAAGCAAGTTTGCTAAGTTTATTGCAATTTTCGTGTTGAAATGGCCAACTATTATAGAATCATAGAATCATAGAATGGTAAGGTTGGAAGGGACCTCAAAGATCATCTAGTTCCAACCCCCTGCCACAGGCAGGGACACCTCCCACTAGTACAGGTTACTCAAGGCCTCGTCCAACCTGGCCTTGAACACCTCCAGGGAAGGAGCATCCACAACCTCCCTGGGCAACCTGTGCCAGTGCCTCACCACCCTCACTGTAAAGAACTTCCTCCTAACATCCAGTCTAAATCTTCCCTCTGCCAGTTTAAACCCATTGCCCCTTGTCCTGTCATTACAAGACCTTGTAAATAGTCCCTCCCCAGCCTTCCTGTAGGCTCCCTTCAGATACTGGAAGGCTACTATAAGGTCTCCTCGAAGTCTTCTCTTCTCCAGGCTGAAGACCCCTACCTCTCTCGGTCTGTCCTCATAGCAGAGCTGCTCCAGTCCTCTGATCATCTTTGTGGCCCTCCTGTGTTGGGGGTTGCCCAAATTGAGAGGAGACATCTGCTCAGTGCAATGTTTTGCAGCTCAGTTTGATTTTCTTCCCCCTCTTTTTGTTCACTGGAGAAACTTGCCATTTTCAACTGTTGAACACATAATTCTCATTTCCTGCCTGTGTGAGAAGACATTGATCTAGTAACTACGGGACCTCACTCATTGAACAGTCCACCTATTTGGCTGGGGATTTTTACAGTTACTAGGTTCTTGTGGGGGTAATGGCACATTTAGTGCTCTGGAGGTGTGGATCATTAGATACTTACCACACTGACATACTCAAAGAGATTTTTTAGCTACTGTCCTACTCCCCAGTGTTTGCATTGCCTTCAATTCATGCTGCAGGACTTTTTCAGATTGTATGATAAAGTTTTGATGAGGGGCTGGGATTTTAGACAGGATTTGGGCATTAGCCACATCCAAAGCCAGGACACAGGTCAGGGTTTCCTGGATCTCAGAGTCATATCAAGTGTCTGCTTGGTGTGCCTATGTCATGTGCTGCAGAGATTGCATCAGTCTGTGGTCAAAAAGAGGCTTTCTCCTGCACTTGGATTGCAAAGTAGTCTGTGATGTGTTTTTTAAGTTTTTCTTGGTACCTATCATCTTGTATGATGAGCAAGCCTTCTTACCAAGCTTTGCTGAGCTCGCTTCCTTCATCAGGAACAGGACATTTGCAATGATTCTGCCTTCTCCTCCTGTCTTCATTTACCATGTGAAAGTTAATGGTTTCTGGTCATTCGTACTTGTTGCTAAGTTCATGAAAGGGTTTTGGGGGATTCTTTGTTGCCAGTGACTGGTGCATGTAGAAAAAATGCCTGAGAACCTGAAAACCTGAGAAATACATGTATTGCAGCATTTTTTGTTGATTGCAGATGACTAGACTCAGTGATCATGTGAGAATCCAGTGGTCTCAAAGGGGTCCACTGTCTATCCTTCCTTGACTTTTCTCCTCTTTGCTGGATTCTGGATTTGCTCCCACTTCATTTGTGCCAGCCTAGGTAATTACAGTTACATTTTTGTGGGTTTATGCATAATTTCTGAGTACAGACATATTCTTTCAGGTTCCGACTCCACAGAAGTGTTCAAACCAGGATGTGGACAATTCCTTAGTTGAGGCTTTGACAGGCAGGGGAATGAGGTGGTGAAAAGAAAACAGTGGCATCATATGGAGATTAGATCTTCTTACACTGGAATTCAACACAGTAATTCCCATCTGTTCAAGTGAGGGATCCAGTGCTCATTCTCAGACTTGGATCTATCTATTACTGTCATACTGAAGCTGTGATTTTAGGGTAGTGCTGACCTATAGAGCTCATCAGGGGGCTGCTGCTGAAAAGGAGGTTGTGGCTCACATCTCAATCCTCCCATTGGGTGTGCAGTCCTGCTGCTTTCATTGTGCAACATGTTTGCTCATCTCACAGTGTGAGGAGTCAGCTTAGAAAGCTAAACCCACAGACACATTAACCAATGAAGATTGCCGGAAGATGGGCTCACTCATATCATAAAACCACATCCCTGGCCTGTTCTTTCTCAAGAGCTGAGATAACTCTTTCTCTCTCTGAGAGAGTCAAGGGGGTTGCAGCTTTCTTCATCACCTCCATAAAAGGGGGATGTCTCAGAGAGAGATCTCTTGACCATGTAGCACTTGATGCTGTTTCACAAAATGTACTTGTAAACCTTTAGTCTTCAAAGGCATGGTAGCGTCACATGGCACAGGTAACTATGAATAGCTTTTTGGAGGTGGTATGATGGAATAATTAGGCATAATGAGCAAGGAAACAAAGATTAATTGGGTTTTTTTTTATGTCATGGAAATACAGGGTATGGTCTTTTTTCCGAGGAACTCTATACTTTATGGCTGTTTTGCAGTATCCCCTGTCCTGAAAGGCTTGCCTAAGCTTATCACCCAGCAAGAAGAGTTAGGGCAAGCTGAGAGCCTGAAGTGTTAGACTACTGAAGGAGGATGGAAGTGAGGTCAGCATAATTAATTATCTGCTAGAGAGATGTTGAGGATGGCAGTATGCCTTACTTCTGCCCCTCCTGGGGGCCGAAGTCTCCTCTTCCTTTTGAGAGATATGTTCAAATCCTTTCCTGAGGTTAAGAGTATAAAATCTGTCTTTGTGGGAAAAAAAAAAAAAAGTCTCTGTTTTTATAACGTGGCCAGAGAAGAAGCCAGTGCTTCTCTTTTATGCAATATCACAGTGATTACAGCATTAGTCCAGGGTAGATGCACGGGAGTTCAATTCTTGTTCTGAAGGGAATTGAAACCATGCAGAAGATAAATAAGTAATAAAAATGTATACACCAGCACTATTTTGCTTTGTTGTCAAGTCTTTTTTCTGTTGCTAATTTGCAGTGTATCTAATTGCAAGGCAGCAGTGAAAACTGAGTAAAGCCAGTTTATTTCACCAAGCTAGACAGTTGCCTTTTTAAACCTGAAAAAGAAATGCCCAGGCATCCCATTATTATTGGTTTGAATTATTTATAGCCTGTAGCCTTTTAAAAGATACTCCAAAAGCAAATATATCCCATATGTAAGATATTACTAGATGGTAAAAGATGCATACCATGCAGTATAGGACTGCTGTCATAGCATTTCCCTTGGTGTCACTTGCCACGGAACTTGACTGTGCTGCCACAACAGAGACAATCAGCAATACTGTCATTATGGTCAGTGGGGGAGCTCTTGATTTATTTACATTCACAGAGGCAAAGTCAGAAGCAGGCCTTGGAAAACATTAAGGTCATTGCCTCTAGTGAGGTGTAGCTGCAGTTTTCAAAATGACTGTATGTCTTTGCAAGATTGGGTTTATGAGCTCACTTTATATTAATAGTAAATATATGTGAAATATTTTCCCCTTTGAGCTTTACGGCCCCATATTTTCTTACAGAAAAGGGGGATTAGCTTTGTTGTTGATGTCAGACGCAGGTGCTGATGATGCAGATGTCTAACTGGGGCAAGATTGCTTCATCTGGCCATTTGAGTCCTGAGATTTCTGAAGGTACAGATGAGCAACATCTCAAAAATTGTGACTGAAGCCAGGCATTTTTGTCTAGGAATCCAGTATTTACCACCATGACACATGGATGCCAGAAAACTGTGTGACAGTGGATTGGGAAGGGTAGGAGTCATACTGAGTGTCTCCTACCCATGCTTTTCCTCCAAAATGTCTGAGCATCAACCACCCCTGGATGAAGCCATCTCCAGCTATGCCTGGACCACAAGGGCAAGGGAAGGTGTGTGAGTGGCACTGAGCATACCAAGCTGCTCCTATGTGCCTTGTGCAAGGCTGTGAGATCTAAAAATTCTGGAACTCAACGTATATTCAGCTTTGATGATGCTCTGTGGAAACACCTCCACAGATGATAGAGGAATATGTCAAATAATAATATGTCAAGGTATGATTGAGAGCATAACAAGTTCTTTGATGCTCTTCACCTTGGAGAAGAGTCAATCCTTAAAACAAGTGATCTGACTGTCGCAGCAGAGACCTTGACACTCAGACAGCAGGGCTGCTGCTTCATCACTCACGTCCTTGAAGATAATGCTGTGTTTTTTTCTAGCTGCTTAGGGTTTTTTTCATTATTGTACTTCATTAGCATCAGTGCTTAACATTGGGTACTACGTACTCTAGTTTTGGCACAAATTCACTTATGTCACTAATATCAATGTCTATGCCAGAGGGCTAGTTAGATCTCAAGCCTTTTTTATCCTTTCCTAAAGACATTTTTCAGCCAGATCAATGACTGGTGATTATCCAGTCTAAATCAGGAACCTATTATGTGAGGCAGAGGAGATTCTTTTGACTACTGATGAAATGTATGTAATAATAATAGGCATAGAGACAAGGGAAATGTAGCTCAAGCATCCTGTGTGTGTCCCTTTAATTAGAAACCATGCAGAGCTGGAAATCTGAGGTGCTTCCAAACATGTGTAGTGTTCATTTTAATCATTTGTCAGAGTGCAGGGGGAAGCATCAATTAAATTCAGCATGAGAGAAACTTCTGGGAGTGGGTGCAGGAAATGAATTTTTTTTTAGGAGGATGATGATGGTGATGATGATGATGCACAGGGACAGCACTTTGAAAGCATTAACCTGAAAAGGCAACAAGGAGCCCTGTAGTATGTCAGCAAGCAGCCAAAGCGTCGAAAGATCCTTAAGGCATAACTTTGACCTATATTCTGTAGATAATCAACTTTCCTCTCCCCAAAGGGGATTCGGAAGAATGACATAAAAGCGTGATTTGCATTATGAAGCCTTGTATCTTCCTTCATGTTTTGCTTGCCTGCTCCAACTATTGTTGCTTTTAGCATAAAATTGCGCAGAGGTTTGTTCCAGCCCGGGGAGAAGCTGAACTGCTCCTAATGGGAACCCTGAGCAGTGATAAAGGGGAACTTTTCCCACTGTGGAGGAGATGGGGACTCATGATGTCAGTGTGAGATGCTCTGTGACCTCATTAATACAGCAAGGCCACGGGAGGGACAGGGCAACCCTCTCCTTTGACTGCCCAGCACTCATCAAAGCTGGAGCTGACGAAAGCCCTTCTGGCAGTCAGCTGGCTAACATGCAAGAAGGTGCCAGTCTGTGCTGTCAGCAGGACTGAGGCTTGAAAGTGATTCCTAATCGTCTTTGTGAAGAGAGCACATGTCAGTAAGTTGTAGCTAATGAGTCATTTCAGGGTAAGGGACCTAGATGGGAGGACAAAGAGGAGAGAGAGCATGGGGAGACAGGGAGCCTTCAGTCCTGCTAAGGAGGAGGCAGGGATTCCTCCTCTGGGGAAAATAACAACCACAGGGACACTTGATAAACAGAGCTGAAATGCTGTGATTTAAAAAGCATGGATTTTTCATTTCTAATGGATACCAGATACTTTAATATTACTAAGCCCAGCAAATAGGAGGGAAATAATCTCCCCAAGTTCCTGGCAAGGAGATCAGCATGTTCGTTTCTTCAGACAACATGAGCATGGAGACCCCCGGTGTGCTCTCACTTGAGAAGGACCCCGACAGCGAAGGGACGAGGAGCCTGCTCATCCAGCACAGATGTGGATGAGCTAACTCCTCTCACAGTGACATTTTGAGCCAAAAATATTTCAGCATTAGCCTCTCCTAATGCAGTTTCATCTCCCTGCCTATAAAGCCTGTCCTGTTACAAAATAAACCTTGGCAATTTTCATGTAACTATGAGAAAAGAGCCGTAGCCGTTTCTGTGTAACGGGATTTGTGTGGGCTGTTGGTAAGGGCATGCTGCTGATAAATAAGTTTCAGTTGTAAATATTCTCTAGTGACATGAGAATTTATCCACCTATTGAAGTTTACAACTGAGCTACCAAGGAAACATTCTTTAGCTCCACCATGTATGCAGCCCACGGTGCATTTATCAAACCCTCTGTCAGTTCAGGGAAGGCACAATTCAGGTAATACAGGATTTATGAAACTCTTAATACCACCTCAGAAAGTTCTCATGAAGTATGTTTTCTTAAAACTGCCTTATGAAAACTTTGGGCAAGAGGAAAGCAGAGGATGTATTTTCAGTTTTATAGTGCAGGGCTCTGTGGTCACTTGCAGTGAGGAAGACAGCAGGAAGAAGTGCATCCTGGGTGCCACACTTATTTATCATAAAGCATTACAGTAAAAACAGGGAAAGCAAATCAAACACTGCTGATTGCAGAAGTGTTAGGGTTAAATAGGAGTTTCAGATTCTACCCTTCATCAGAAATAAGTAGTAAGGCTGCCTTCTCAGCCTTCACCCATTCATCCATCTCAGTTTACAAACCACTCTGCCACCTTCACTGTTAAATAAGCTCTTGGGTGGGCACTTTTTCATCCCATTCCCATATTAAAGGGCCTTCATGGTCATTTAGCTACTGCTGCCCCTTCTGTACTGCCTGGTAGCAGCCATGCTCTCTCTCGTGTAAAATCATTTCTGTTTCACCCTTCAAATCTTGCAATACTCTGACACCCTCTGAGACTCCTCAGCTCCTCAGCTAATGAAGATTTCCCAACATGGATCCCACCGTAGTCACTGAACAACCCTATGTCGTCTCAGAAAGATGAAATAAAAAATTCCTAATTTAAAAAATTTTTTTTCTGCTGTGTTTTCAGTACTGTGAGCTGAGGCTGCCAAGGTGTCTTGTGTTGTTTCAACTGCTGATTGCCTTGATTCTCAGTGATTGAAATGATAGAACAAGCTTTTGTGCCACTTTTAAGTTACCGTTTGTGTAAAGGGAAAGAGGAAGAGAGGAGTAAGAGTTTCCTGGTGTGCATTTATTTATGTTAAAAAAACCAAAACAGAAAGAAGTCTCCTCTCCACCGGTAGCAATCTCGACAAGATTCACCGGAGTGGGGCTCCCTCTGTTGAGCTCTGGGAGCTTTGCCAGATGGTAAATACAGCTGCCTGCTTCATTTTGGGGGCGGCTCCATCTCTGGGCCATTTCCTTACTCCTTACCCCTCTCAGCATCCCACCTGAGAGGAAAAAAATGGAATGGAAAAAACGTGACAAAGCAAGGTCTAGGAGAGGGACCTCCAAGCTGTGACCAGTCTGATGTCTGCCGGGAGGAAACACAGCTCTGATGAGTTGTATCAGGACCAGACCATGAAGTTCTTTCTGGGGAGGAGGTGGGAGAGGATTTTTGCTCTCAAGTAAACACTTGAGTCACAAGGCAAGGTGCCAAGAAGAAAGATGTGGAAAGGCTGGAAAGCAAACTAAAGGTATCAGGCTGGGTAGCAAAGTTACAAAGGCACCACTGGAAAATGTAAGCTATCCCATGTTTTGTCAGCTTCCACCAGGAAAGCTCAAATGGAGCAGTTACAGCAAAGATTCACATTATAGGCTTTTATGCAATACTTTTAGTATTTTCCCCATAATGCTCTTTTACCTTGCCATGACCTGCAGCATAAAGAATTGTGTAAAATTCCAAGGCTGTAAACACTGCTGTTGTAGAGATGCAGGAGCCCGAAGAACATAAGGCTCTCAAAATTGCACAGCGAATTCACTTTTACCTCATTTGTTTTATTGAAAAATTGAGCAAGTTCTGGCAGGTGATTGGGAAAACCAGGTCATGGTCATGACCAAAGAAGTGTCATCTGGAAAGTAATCAGAGTTTTTGTGTTTAAATGATTTAAGACACACGTTCAGTGGAGAACACAAGGCAACCTTAACTATCTAACTGCCATAGTGCCTCGAGTGTAAAGTTTTGGTTTGTGTTTCTCCATGGCCTCGAGGGACCTCCTTTTATTTCTTTATAATGTGTCTCTGTTCATGACACTGGTAAGCTAACTGTAGCCAGCTTTGCCATCTTTCTTCCTTGAACTGCTCACGTAGCAGATTGCTGTAAAATTGCTTGTTTAAGTTAGAGCAGCAGATTTTTTTTCTTTTCTGTTGTTTGTTTTCTTCTGTGTTGACCCACTGCCAGCTCCTGAAGCCCTTGCCCAGGCTGTGCTTGGTGGCCCGTGCCTTTGCAAGGCAGTCAGTCGAGGCATATTTTGTCTGGTGGTTTCTCATGACACCACATTGGATACTTGGGTTAGAAGTCCTCTCGTCTATTGGCTGGGACTTGTGTAGACTGTGTTCTGCTCTGAAATGTCTGTGTGCAGCAGCTGGCTCTTTCACCAGGACCCCTGCACAGGCTTATAAAAGCAAAAAAGTAAATAGTTTTTGCCCAGGGAAATGGCAGAGTCAGCATTTCTGGAGGTGTTCAAGAAACATGTGGAGATGACACCTCGGGACATGGTTTAGTGGGCATGATGGTTTGGGGTTTACAGTTGTACTTAATGGTCTTAGAGGTCTTTTCCAACCTTAATGATTCTATGATTCTATGATTTTCTGCCTGAAAGGTGAAGGACAGGCAGATTCTCATAGCATACCTAGGCTTTTTAAAGGCTATGAGCAGCTCATGAGAGATCACTAGATATTTTCCTTGGTAAAGGCTGCCAGCCATTCAGCTTTGTTCCAGAGATTACTTGTAGGATAAAACTCTATATTGTTTAGGAATTTTCTATACATCCACGCTGCTTCATCAAGATTAACTGGATTAAAGTGGTTTAAATGAAACCAGAATTTGACCTACAGTGCAACAGTGTGTTGACATTACCACTTATTAAACAGCAGAGTCTTGATGCTTTTAGGGTTTGCAGAACATGAGGGACTTTGTGCTGACACAGTTAAACAGCTGGCCAGTGTTACCTACTGATTCTCTAGACAGTGATAGCTGAGAATTCACTGCTAGAAATCCAACTTGACCCTGAAAATTGCATATTCTTTAATAGGAGTGCATGTAGTTTGAGAATATTTTGCTCTAAACAAGGTGTTACTAGGAAAAAGAGATCTTTGAACATGTAAATATTGATAGAAGGTGAGTGATGTGCTGAAGCAGCATGAGATGTACAGAAGGTGTGAAACTATTTTAGCTGTGATTACGAGATCAGATAAGCTCAGCATGGGACAATCTTGCATTCAAGCTTTTAAACTTGCTAAGAGAAACAGTGTTGGACTGAAAAACTCAGCTCTTATTTTGGTAAAGCAGAGACTCCCAAACATAGCCGTGTGACAAACCCCCTAGTGGAAAGCTTGCTGTTTCTTTCTCTGTTGTGCAACAGGCATCAGTTGCACGTGCCAAGGGAAAGTCCTTTAACCTTGATGTGTACGAAGATGGACCTTATAAGGTAGAATGCAAATTGGGCCTATTTGCTGTATAAACTATGCAAAATCTTGGAAAACAGTGTTCTCTTTAAAGAGCAATTTGTGCTCACTTCACCCATTGCTGAAGAAGATTAACAGCATCCTGTGCTATTCTGGGGTGAAGTACATTATTGTTCCCTGTTCTTTGGGAAGCAATGCCAATGAGCTAAAATGATGCTGTGAGTTTTCACCTTGTTTTCTTTCCATCTGCTGAGCAGTTCCTTTGATATCTTCATGCTAATTGCAAAAGTCACTTCTGGAAATGGCAGTTAGGCTCCTAAGATGTTTGGGCACTTCTTATCCATGTATAAGGACCACCTCTTGGGAACAGATAGAGGTTTTGCCAAGACCTCCTAGCACCTAAAACAGTTTCAGAGAAGTGTGTCACCTCCTACTCCAAGTAGGAGCTGTGCACAGCTCAACTGTTTGTTGTCTGCACATGTCCTTGGATGTCACAAGGACTGCAGCCCTCTGCAGCACCATCAGCCAGGATCCAGGCCTAACCATTATGTCCAAGTCCTTAGTTAAATAAACCAGTAGGGCTTTAGTTAAGTAGTTTTATTTTTATTGCAATTAATTGCTGCTTATGTTGCATTATAAATAAGCATGGCCCTTTCCAGGGTATACAAAGGATTACATTCAGTTTTTGTTCTTCATAGTGCTGTTTTAATTGGTGGTTTAACTACTCTTATCCTCAAAGTCGATTTTGAAAAGGTTGTACCTGCAACCTGATTTTTGCAGGTTTTTACTGATGGCTCACACAGAGCAGGCTGACACTGTGTTGCTGATTTTTGTCTTTGCTACTTTGTGCAAAATTAGATTCTCTTTGATTAATTTTCCTGTTATCTTTCTGCAAAAGCAAATGCTACAGTGTCATCACTGTGATGATGTTAGGCCAAGTGACCTGGGGGCAACAGTATTTCTGTGTGACTGTATGTAAGACAAACCATCTTATGTGGGAGACAAACCACTTTTTAAGAGTTTTTGCTGTGAGATACAGCAACTAGTTGTGATCTGTCATCCTAAAAGTTCCCCTTGAGGATAGAAACCACTGAAACCTGCAGGTCAGAGGTCTTATGGTGATACACATTTGTTATAACTGTACTGGCTAAAGTTTATTCCAGCCTCTTGTTTCTTCAACTCGTTTCATGTACAAGTGCTGTCTTGCTTCCTAAGGCTAAGAAGAGATGTGTTTTAAGCCCTGCTATCCATTAAGTGTTGCTCTTGAAAGATGGAGCCCTTCACACCATGGCCTTTATCAAGCCTGGCAGATATGGCTGTCATGGCAACCACAACTAAGTTGCTTGTTGTGCTTACCACTGTCTCCTCTGAACACCAGACTGGCTTCCGCTTTTCAGTCCCACAGGAATTCAAGCAGGCATTTAACATTCATGATTTAAGTTCTCTCAGCTGACTTGAATGCGTGCTTTCAGTGCCAAGATCTGGGTGCTACTGATGGGGAGCAGCCTGTCTCCTCCTCAGCAGTCCTGCTGATGGATGCGTGCACCACACAACCTCTGTCCACTCCAGCACAGCTGCTGCAATTTCTGCAAAGCTGTTATGGATGGCAGGAAACCATATGCTGAAGTGTCTCCCAGCCTGCTTATGGGGAGCTTCCTGCTGGTTAGAAGACATAAATGCAATCCCATGTGTCACCACCAAATCTTTGCTTGCATAGACTGGGAAATGCAGAGTAATGTGTGATGCTTCAGAGTAATGAAGCAAAAAATTAACAATATGTGTTTTAAGTGTTAGTTATGCTTTGTAGTAATAATTTGTGTTTAATTAAAGTTTACCACTGAGTTGTGCATGCTTTTCATTACTTTTTCTTTTCTACGTCTTCTTTATTGATTTATAATTTGCTTTGGATGTTTACACTTCATAGAACTTCATGAAGGAGATAAATATGTATTCACTTATTCAGAGGAGCAGGCTCTTCAAAATGCATTTGGAGAGTGGGGGATATGGAGATGTTGGAGAAATTTGAAGAAATTTCATGAGAAACATGCTAGAGTGTTTTGAAAAAACTACTTAATTAAGGTAAAAAAATAAAAAATTACTGTCCCTAGTAGTGCTCTTATCAGGCTCTTCCAGCAGCATGTTCTGAGGCTATTTGGCTGCATTCATTTCTGATTAACCTCTAGCTGTAGGTATGAACAAGACCCATGAAACAGGAGGAAGGAGTATGTAACTCCTCCACCTTTTGCATTTCCCTAATTTCTTCATCCCTTCAATCTGCTGAAGCAGTGATCAGATGAGGGTGTTGCCCCACAGGGCAGGCAGCATCACTGCTTCTCATGGAGTATCCTTATGTGCAGGGGAAGTTCTTGCAGCAAAGAGGTAGAAGTTTCCCTTCTTTGCACGGTTTGAGATGGTCAAGGCAAGAGCTTGGGCAAGGGAAATGGTCCTTCAGCATTAATATGGCACAAAACCAATCTTCTGCTCTGCTGTTGCAGAGAGGAGTTGTAGCTGGAGTCCCTAGAGATTTCTTGGGTTTCAGGAATCTTAACACAAACCTGGTTTGAGAGATGAGCTGTATCATAATATTTCTGTCTTGGCTTAGTAGCTGAGGCCCTTGCCCCTCCCTCTCTCTATATATATTTTGTAAATTCTTATATAATGCAATATATTGATGTCAAAGAGAGGTCTTGGACTTTCCTCATGGGTGTTTGTGAGCCAGCAAGTCTGAACAGCCTCTCTGATGATATTTCCCCATGGGGCTTTGATGGTGTCTTTGGTGTACACCCTCCCTAGTTGAGCACAGGCGCAGGAACTGAAGACATAATCATCTTAGACTTCCAGATTCTGCTCTCTCAAGAAAAACTGGTTGTATGGGGAAGCTTTTCGTTCCCTTCACAAATGTTTTTCAGGCACTCACACTGCACTTGGGGCAAGCATTGGACCTTTTCCTAAGTAGTGATCTCCTTCATCAAATATTGCATGCAGAAGCTGGCAGCCTTTGACCCATGTGGGGGCTTGTGTTGTTTTCAAGCTCATTGGGAAAATGTCTCTTTTCTGTAGCTTCTGAAAACTGAAGAACTACTCTACTTGTGCAGCCTACAGTCTCCAAAACTATCTACTGGGAGAATATAGTGGAAACAAGCATGTTTGGATTTCTTTCCGTCCTTTTATTCTTCAGGATAGATAATGAAAAATTCTCCAGTGTTGCCACTTAATTGCTTCATGGCTGTTGTTTGTCAGTTTGCCAGCAGGTTTATGCTTAACTGCTGCCGTTTGACATTGCTAGAACACAAATGCAGAATGATTGAGTTGCCAACATATCACTGAGTCTTCTGCAAGGGGGAGGTTTCAGGATATTAACTCTTCAGGCTTTTACATCAGTATTGATTGCTGAAATAGAGAGGAGACCTTTGGACAGTTTTCAGCAGTGTGCCAACACACATTTACTGGCAGGAAAAAGAAACTGGCCATTGCCATTGACTGTGACTTCATCCCTCCCTTCCTTCCTTCCTTCATTTCTTACATTCTTTATTTCTATACACACCCACACAGAGTTTTGAAATTTAATATACATCATAGCTGAATTCCAGTTAACCTAACAATAAATCAACAGGGCAAATCGATTTCTTGGTACAGTCAGATGCAGAGGCTGTTTAATTTTCCAGCTGCCTGCATTATGCTTGACTAGATTTCATGACAGCTGGGGAAGGGAAAGTGATGGCAGACGTCCCTCAGAGCAGGAGCACAAGTCAAGAGGTGACTTGGAGAGTGATAGTGGGTTGATAGTCTCTGTTGAGTTCCTTGCAAGGCAGCCAGGTTGCCTCTGCATCAGTTCTTGGTGGCCATTGTGGAGTTGAGGACCATAAGGAAGAGGAGAAGAGTGATGCTGTTGCGGCTAGGCTGGGAAAGGGAGCTTCCCTTACATGATGTAGTATTGAAAAATATCCCAGAATGGGGCCCTACAGCTGAGATGAGGCTCTGGCTGAGGAGCAGGGGATGAAGTGAATGGTGAAAGGGTAGTGTGGTGGCTCACTGATGTCCACCAGCTGCTGCTGCAATGGTGCCCATGTGCAGGAGCAACAGAGAAGGGGTAAAGAGGCCTTGCTCTGCTGAAACACTCCTGCAGTTGCTGAAGGAACATCTTCATGTGGTCGTCACTGCCCTTCACCAAAACTGATCCCTGATCCCTTAGATGACACTTTGCAGTCTGTTTTAGACTAGAAGATTTTGTAAGAAAGACTGTCTGTGTATGCTGAAGATGATGGTGTCTGACTGACTGACTGAAATGCTGTTTTGTGAAGTAAAAAGCTGAGTGGGAAAAGGACAGTGCATGGGGCAGGGATTTTGAACAGAAAATGGGAAGGAGCTGGTTAATGGCAGAGCTTGGAGGGATTTGCATGTGAGTTGAAGATCAATCCTAGCCAGTCCTCTTTCTGTTGAATTGGATGAAGAAAAGGGAGGTGATTATGCCAAAAATTGCACTGTACAAAGATTCGGCAAAAAAGGAAATAATCACATGATCATAGAGAGATTTCTAAGAATCCTGTAATTGTTAATGAGGAGTGGCATTACAACTAGCAAACAGCAGCAGTGGTCTTTTTTCTTCTATTTCTGAAACATGCTTAAGGCTCCCTCCTTTCACATGTAGTTAAAAGGCACTTACTGAGTCTGATCCGCTTCTCACTTACGGATTAAACAAAAGTAGGAGCCAGAATAGCTAACTACCTAAAATCATAGAATCATGGAATTATTTCAGTTGGAAAAGACCTCTAAGATCATTGAGTCCAACCTTCAAGCTAGGACCACCGTGGACATTAAACCATGTCCTCAATTGCCATGTCTACACATTTCTTGAACATCTCCAGGAATGGTTACTCCACCACCTCCCTGGACAGCCTGCTCCAATGCCTTACCACTCTTTCAGGAAAGAAATTTTTCCTAATATCCAACCTAAACCTCCTCTATTTCAACTTCAGTCTATTTCGGCTTGTCCTAATGCTTGTTACCTGAGAGAAGAGACTGTCCCTTGCCTGGCTCCAACCTCCTTTCACAGATTTGTAGAGAACAAGAAGGTCTCCCTGCACTCTCCTCTTCTCCAGGCTGAACAATCTTATTTCCATCAGCTGCTCCTCATAAGACTTTTCTGCAGACCCTTCACCAGATTTGTTGCCCTTATCTGCTTCTTAGGGCCAGGATTCATTAATATAATCTGACCACTGAAAATTCACTGGGAGATGGAATTTTTGACCAGAATATATCAGCAAGGAAACTTCAAGGGTTTAGTTTGGGTTTGTTTGGGTTTTTTGTTTCTTTTGTAATAGTGATAATGAGTTTCTCTCTTTGTTTGATTAGAGCAGGCATTTAGAGCTTTAAAGTGGGAAAACTAGCTTTTTTTTTTGACTGTTATTTCTTTACCTCTGCCTGGGCCACAGGAAATACAAGCTTTATCTGTGATGCTTAAATCAAAAGGGAGTTTCTGGCCTTACAGAAAGGCTGGGAAATGTCTCATTTACAGCTGTTCTTCAATAGGAGGATGTTTTTTTCCACTAAACAGCATATTCATTTAGAAAAGAACACCTCTACAGATTGTATTAGTTTAAAAGCTGTGGCTCAGAATTAGAAAAACTATAGCTGATAATTGGAATATTTTGGATTCCCACCAGCAATTGCAGTTTAAATACTTCATGTGCAGATCTTCTGTGAAGGCAGTCCCCAGATGACATAGTCCATAACTAAGTCGCTGAGAGAGAACAGGAAGACAAGCACCTAAACTGCAAATTCCCCGAGGTGCCTGTGTTAGGTAGGGTCTCCAAATGAAACCATGACAGATTTCAACTGCATTTTTTTGTCTTGCAGATTGTTTGTTTTACTTAAAAGTCTGCATGTTCATCAAGTGAAGGTGTAAACAAGCACCTGAATCATCTTCTAGCCAGCTCAATTAATTAGCAATAAAAGCCCAGCGTGTGTTGTGCAAGAATTTCACTGATGATGTGTGAGAATGAATAAAATCCTGGGTTTTTTTCTGTAGCTCTAGGGACTGATGACTTTTTACACAATAAAATGAGGCTTGGGGAGAGAAAATGGTTAAAAGGTAAAGAAAAGTAATCTGACCTTGAATTGCTACAAAGATCCTGGGAATAGTAAGGCTCCATCTAGGGTATGTGATACAGAGCGTGCATGCCAGGCGTGTGCCCACATCAGCAGTGGTTCAGCGCGCACCTGGCAGAAGTCTTACTCAGTGTTTGATAAATTGTCTTCTCCCAGCATGAGTTAAGGTAATGAATCTTTTATTTCTAAATTACTACAAGGCTCTGTAGTCTTTCAGCTTGTTGGGTTTGTTTTTTTCTTTTTCCTAGTTTCAAATAGGCAATACAATCTATGCCTTACCTAATGAGTTAGATGGTACTGTGTGCTTAATCTTTAAAATGCTGGGGACTGGGGCAAAGCTTTCATGTCAAAAAAAAATAACCAATTGGCAGAGAGAAAAATATCAATAGGATGCTGACACTGATTTGGCAAAGACTGTTTGATAAATGCTTTGTTAGGCAGCTGTTGATTTTCTTTTCGGTTTTTATGCTTTTTTCTTTGTTACATTTGAAGATGGTTCTGAAATACCAGTCTTTGAGTCTTTAACCTTCATTCAGATACAGCAAAATCCAAAACAATACAGTGAAAAAAATGAGGAACTCTAGAATGGTAATGAGAAAACTGAGAGCTGGTGACACATCTGGGTGAAATTAAATCTCCAGACAACATGGATAATGCTCTGTAGACTTGTGCTCGTTTGCTTGCCTCCTTCACTGTGTGGTGTAGGCAAGAAGATCTGCTATACGTGATTTCCAAGACGTGCACAGCTACTAAAACCCTTCCTTGTCACATAGATAAGTCTATGGGGCTGGATGGCATACACCGAAGGGTGCTGAGAGAATTGGCAGGAGTACTCACCAAGCTGCTTTCCCTTCCTGGCTAGCCTGGGAGATCCCAGCTGACTGGAGATTGGCAAATGTGATGCATCTCTACAAGAAGGGCTAGAAGGAGAACCTGGGGATCAGACCTTGGTACCAAGGAAGGTTATGGAGCAAATTGTCATGAGTGCTATGACACAGCATGTGCAGGGCAATGAGGTGATCAGACCCAGTCAGCGTGAGTTCATGAAGGGCAGGTCCTGCTTGATGAACCCAATCATCTATGACCAGGTTACCTGCTTAGTGGATCAGGGAAAGGCTGTGGATGTTGTTTATTTGGACTTTAGTAAAGCCTTTGACACTGCCTGCCACAGCATCGTTCTGGAGAAACTGGCTGCTCATGGCTTGGGTGGGTGGACACTTCACTGAGTAAAAAGCTGGCTGGATGGCCAGGCCCAAAGAGTGGTGGTGAATGGCTTTAAATCTAGCTGGTGGACAGTCATGAGTGGTGTTCTCTAGGGCTCAGTTTTGGGGCCTGTCTTGTTTGACATCTTGGAATTGAGTGCACTCTCGGTTAGTTTTCAGACAACACCAAATTGGGTGGGAGTGCTGATCTGCTTGAAGGTAGGAAAGCTCTGCAGAGGAATATGAACAGTTACTGGATCAATGGGCTGAGGTCAGTTGTATGAGGTTTAACAACACCAAGTGCTGGATCCTCTAATTGAGTTACTACAACATCATGCAACATAACAGGCTTGGGGCAGAGTGGCTGGAAAGCGGTCTGGCAGAAAAGGAGCTGGGGGTGCTGGTCGACATGAGTCAGCAGTGTGCTCAGGTGGCCAAGAACACCAAGACCATCCTGGCCTATATCAGGAATAGTGTGGCCAGCAAGAGTAGGGAAGTGATCGGGCCCCCGTATTTGGCATTGGTGAGGCTACACCTTGAGTACTGTGTTCATTTATGTGTCCTTCACTACAAGAAGGATGTTGAGGTGCTGTAACATGTCCAAAGAAGGGCAATGAAGCTGGTGAAATGTTTGGATAATAAATCTTATGAGGAAACTGGGATCGTTTAGTCTGGAGAAGAGAAGGCTGAGTGGAGACTTCATTGCTCTCTACAAATATCTGAAAGGAGGTTATAGCAAGGTGGTTGGTGGTCTTTTCTTCTAAGTATCACATGATAGTATGAGAGTAAATTACTTTATATTGCACCAGGGGAGACTTAGATTGGATATTAGGAAGAATTTCTTTACTGAAAGAGTGGTCAGGTATTGGAATAAGCTACGCAGGGAGGGAGTGCAGTCACCATTCCTGTAGGTGTCCAAAGAAAGTGTAGACATGGCACTTGGGGGAATGCTTTAATGGCCATGGTGGTGTTAGGTCAGTAGTTGGACTCGATGATCTTAGAGTTCTTTTCCAACTGAAACAATTTTATGATTCTAATAAAATTAATAAATTAACATCTGTGTACGAAGGTGCACTTAAGAAACGTACTTTTTAGCAGTATGCTTTCTACCTGCCAGTGACCATATGTTACCCAGAAGCAGCCAGAGGCTGTGCTGGCAGGCAGTGCAGATGGTGGGTTGGTACTTCTCCTTCTGCCAAAAGATGTAGGTTTAAGAGAATAAAATCTTCCATACCAGAGCAGGTGCCTTTATTGGACCCATCAGGATTGAAAAATACTTCTGCTTGTTGCATTAACAAATACTATAAAAAATAATCTAGTTTTCTGGCTGTGGTGGGGAAATGGAGTGATTCTGTTGGGCTGCTCCACCTTCTCCTTGTGGAAAGCATCCAAGAGCTAGTCTTACACACAGGAATGTCATCCAGAAATAGAGACATAAGTAACACCTGGGGGAATACCAGGATGTTTTATTGAACGTACCTTTACACTTTCATTGTTCCTGTAAGACACTCCATTGACAGTCTACAGAGCAGGGAGCAGCCTGCTTGTAGACATATATATGCACAGAAAACCATGGCATTTTTATAAATACATCTTAGAAAAAAAGGCTTTTATGAAAGGTTTTGTTTACAGGACCCCTTTCACATCCCCTGTGGTATGTGCTGCTGTATATTTGTTCTAAGGCTTGCATACTGACTCTTAGCTCAGGCTAGAGAAAATTTAAAATGTCATAGGACAATACAGTGATACACTTTTTCTCCTCCAGTATATGGGTTAAAGGGCTGGTTTTGGCCAAAGTAGAAGGCAGCTGTGTCCAGCACAGGTACACCCTGCTGTGCGGGATTCAGGATGAAGAGGAGCAGGTATGCAGAGGTGGCAAATGCAAGGGCTCCATAAACCAATATTTCCTCCCAAAAATTGTCTAGGCAGTCACAGTCCGAATGAGACAATCTTGCATTGGTGGCTTAAGTGAACTCTGAGAATAATTCTTCACTATCAGATAGCCTCCACCAAATAGGTTTCCCTTTTCTATCACACCAAACAACTTCTGAGGCTTTTTTTCTCTTGTTCTGTGACTTTTTTTAAAGTTTGGGGTTTTTCTTGAGAGTGAAAGCCTCAGAGCTGTTTTCAGTTCTAAAATAAAGATTTAAGGCATTCTGCTTATTCTGCTTTTCCACAGGGACATTAATTCATAAGCAACAAAGAATATTCTGTTTACAGTAGCCCTCAGTGAACAGCATGAGACTTGAGGATTTTGAAAGAAGGAAGAATATTTGGTTACAGAATAAAAAATAAACTAAAAGCTTATTCATAGATTCATAAGATGTATTGCATTGGGGGGGACATTAAAGATCATCTGGTTCCAACCCCTCTACCATAGGCAGAGACACTCTCCACTAGACCAGGTTGGTCAAGGCCTCATCCGACCTAGACTTGAATACCTCCAAGGAGGGAGCATCCTGGACAACCTCTTCCCTTACTGTAAAGAATTTCTTTCTAATATGCAGTCCAAATCTACCCTCCTCAAGCTTCAAATTCAGAGATGTTTGGAATTGCTCAAAAAAGGCAATGAAAAATTTTCTACTTGCCAACTTTTAGAACCATATGAATCTTCAAGCTTATTTTGTTTTGTTTATCTTCTTCAGACTCTGAAACCAAAGGAACCATGAAGGTCAAACTGTCTAATATTTTACCTTTAGACATGGAATTTTACTTGTTTGTGCACAGTCCTTCTTACGTTAATTAACAGACAATGCTTGATGATCTAAGAGGTACCGCAGGTTTCAGCTGAACTTCAAGACAGCTACAGTGTCTCCTCCGCAGTAACACACTTAACCTTCTCAGTCTTATCACCATGTGCATCTTAGTTTTCCTGTAATAAATATCCAGGGTATGGCATTGTGTAGCAGTCAGCTGCAGTCATTGGGGTAATTTGGTCGTGGATGATCAATTTGCTGTTAGCTGAAAGTGACTTTAAAAAGGAAATTGGTTCTGGCTTGAGTTTGCTTAAAGATGTTGTTTATTTTGTTTCCCCAGAGCGTTTCTCAGCTTCCTTATGGCAAAGCCCTATACACATATGAGGGAAAAGAGCCTGGTGACCTCAAGTTTAACAAGGGAGACATCATCATACTGCGTCGGAAAGTGGACGAGAACTGGTACCATGGGGAGCTCAATGGGAACCATGGCTTCTTCCCTGCCAGCTACATCCAGTGTATCAAGCCCCTCCCACAAGCTCCACCTCAGGGCAAAGCACTTTACGATTTTGAAATAAAGGATAAAGATCAAGACAAGGATTGCCTGACCTTCACCAAGGTAGGGGAATAATTGTTTTAATAAAAAAACAAAAAAAAGGCTTAGAAAGCTACCTCTGCAGGAACCAATGGGGCACGTGGCATACTGGCAGCCAAGTCTGGAACAGTGGTGCTGGGACTGGTAGGACATCTGCCAGGCCTTTCTCTCATCTCTGCCCATGGACTCACTGCACTCCTTTGGTTTCTTTCTACTGATTTCTTGTCTGAGAAAATGAAAGTCCTTGAGGTCAGTTAGCGTAGTGGAGACAGACTGACAGGGTTGAATTTTCTTTAATAAGTGGGATATCCCGTCACATAATGTGCTGAAGGAGATTGACTTGACTTGTAAATCCACCTCCCTCCAGAGGTAGAGCCTGTTTGGTGATCCTTCAGTATCCTCCACACCAGCTGCGCTGCAGGACTAGGTGGGCAGAAAGCCTCCCCTCGGGGCAAACCACATGTTAGCATGGTTTGGAAGTTTCATAGATTCATAGAATGATTTGGGTTGGAAGTGACCTCAAAAATCATCTAGCTCCAACCCCTGTGCCAGGTACAGGTATGCCTTCCACTAGACCAGCTTGCTCAGGGCCTCATCCAACCTGGCCTTGAACACCTCCAGGGCGGGGGCATCTTCAAGCTCACTGGGCAACCTGTTCCAATGTCAGACCACCCTCACTGTAAAGTATTTGTTCCTAATATCTAGCCTAAATCTGCTCTCCTCAAGCTTCAGTTGCTCCTGTTTTGTCAGAAGGATAAGCCAATGAGATAGCTTACACCGTGTATAGCAAGGCTACTGTAAAGCCAGTGAAACTCATCAAGTAGAAGTGGCTACATACTTGCTGAGAACGTTTTCTGTCTAAAAAGCATACATTTCAACTGCTTTGAAATGTTCTACAAGAAACAGTTTCAGAGAAAGTCCAATGGAAATGTGTGTTTTAATGCTCCCTGCTGAACTTGACATTCCAATGTTTTTAAATGCCATTCAGCTTCAAAATGTGCATTACATCATACCATATACCAATTAGCAGTTGAGACGCACTATCGTCATACATCCCAGTATTTCCTATTTTAAGACATTAAAAAGCAGACATTTAAAAAGCAGTCTTTGGGATTTTTTTTTTAACCAAAATGTTTAATAAATTCCAGTTGGAACAGGAGAAAAAAATGAGATACTGTAATTTCCTTTGGTTTTAAAGTGTCACATTTTCCCTTTCTCCCCCACCTCCCCACCTGCTTTCTTTCTCCCCCTCCCCAGCAATCTGTGTTGACCCTAGATGGGCTTCATGGATATCAAGAAACCCACAGTAAAATAAAACATGTCCCCTAATGCTAATTTATGGCACCGAATGCCATGGAGAACCTGTTCGTTGTCATTTTCTGGTTTATTTCAGCTGTCTGTCGTTGTTACAGTATCACGTAAAGTAATAACAGTTATGCTGGAAATGAATATGAAATAGATGATAAAAATATCCTTCACCAGGATTTCACTGACCTCCACGTTTGAGGCTACTTATTACAGCTGAACAAATTATTTGCAGCATATAATTTTCTCACCGAATGTAACATCTCTTTCACTCATGCTACATCTCTTGGCAGAGCACAATTTCCTAGAATGGATGCTTTCTCATATTTATTAAACAAAGGATTTGCAAGCACTTTTGCTCCATAGCAAGTGAAGTGTTTGACTGCCAGTACTGCAAAGCCTGTGACTACCCCATCTCCCCAAAGCTGTGAATCTCTGCGAGAAAGTGGGTTGCTTAGCGAGAAGTAGCCACCATGCACTAACAGAAAGTTAACCAGAAGCTACCTTAGAGTCCTATCAGGAAAAATATATTCTCATGAACTTGTTGGAGAGGGTCTAGACAAGGGCTGCAAAAATGATCCGAGGGCTGGAACACCACTCCTGTGAAGAAAGGTTAAGAGAGTTGAAGTTGTTCAGCCTGCAGAAGAAAATGCTCCAGGGAGACCTAATAGTAACCTTTAGGTACTTAAAAGAGGGTCTACAAGAAAGATGTGGACAGTCTTTAGCAGTCTTTAGCACGGCCCATCGTGACAGGACAAGGGGTAAGGTTTTTGAAGAGGGTAGATTTAGACTAGATACATGGAAGAAATTCACCACTGAGGGTGGTGAAACACTGGCACAGGTTTCCCAAAGAGGTGGTAGATGCCCCATCCCTGGGCCAGGTTGAATGGGGCTCTGAGCAAACCGATGTAATTGAAGATGTCCTTGCTCACTGCAGGGTTGGGGGGGTAGACTAAATGACCTTTAAAGTTCACTTCCAACCCAAAGCATTCTATGATTTGCTGACATGTTGTTTTCCTCACTGCTTGCCCAGAGGGTACAACGGTGACTTCTCTGAGAAGCATTCTTCATTGCCTTAAGGTATTCATTGCTTGCTCAATATAAGAAACTTAGTGAATATGGTAGGCAGCTGTAGCCCTGTCTTGTTAAGAGAAGGTCCTTTTCTGGATGTGCTTGTATTTTATATATTTGGTGCTACATATTAGTATGCCTCCTTTACAATAACTGCCTGTGTATACTGATAGTTGGCATTTTCTTGGCTCACATGGAATGATTTTTTTCTGATGTATAGCTCTACTCACAATCCCTCAGTTTTCCTTTTTTTTCACCCCTTCTGTTACTGTCTGCATCCTTTTATCCCTGATGCCTGTTTTTTCTCCAAAGGGGGTTGGCTTCTCCTCTACTGCTATTTTCTTCTTTAGCTCCTTCCACTACGTGCACTGTCACGTTCTAACTGTATTTATGTCTTGCCTATTGTTCTCCCTGACACTGAATAATCTATTTTTCATCTTGGGACTTTACTGTCATGTTTTCAAGATTTCTCAATGCTAATTTTATCTGTCATCTGCACTGATGAAGGTTCCTGTTTAGCCCAGATTTTAGATCATCGACTGATACAGTCAGTTCCTCTGCCCAGAGCTGTAAGCAATGTATTGCTGTAGGTGTGATTTGTGCCTCAGAGCAATATTCATCATTTGAATGGTTCCGATTGCATCTGAAGATGCTGGTCAATTTCATTTATGCTATTTTTGCTTTTCCTCAGGTAAAGGAGTTACATCAGCATACTGTCTATACAAACTAGCACTAGCAGGCATTCATAACTGGATTTTACTTACTGTGGTAGTTTGGAAGTTTCCCACCCCCCATGAATTCATCAGACTAACTTGGCCATCTGGAAGTTAAGGAGCGAAGCTATATTTACAATGTGGCACAATTTACAAGCACGTATACACAATATATAATACAGATATTTACAACTATAGACAATAATATACAAATTAAAAGTAATATAGAAATACAAGCTCCCTCCCCAAACAGCAGAACTGCCCAGGAGGGGTTTCAAACCAACTCCCCTCCTTCTTTCCACCTCCACCCTTATATCAGAAGTCTTATGTGCAGGGGTGAGATTGCCAGATAAGGAGTTAGAAGCAGAATCATAGAATCATAGAATGGTAAGGTTGGAAGGGACCTCAAGGATCATCTAGTTCCAACCCCCTGCCATAGGCAGGGACACCTCCCACTAGTACAGGTCACTCNTTGAATCTCGACTGATTAGTTGCAGTTACGCAGACTCAGGCAGAGATAGTTAATGCAGCAGCAGCAGCAGCAGCCAGAGACACACACTGACTTTGTTTATATTTCTTGGGTTTGTATCTCTCAGCAGAACCTATGAGTGACATAGACATCACTATTATTTTCTTTTTGCAGCCAATGATCTAACTTCTCTCTAAAGTATTCCAGTTAGCCTCAAACCAGCCAGTTACAAACATACAATAAAGAAGGGGTTTCCTCTGAAGAGAAACTACAAGAAGGAAACTTAAATATAGGGATGTTCCGTACCATTATATTTTATTGCTCTTTTGCTGGACTTCATTTTTTCCAATTCCTTTTGTTATCATGAAGTCACAGTGCAATAAAAGAAAACAAAGGATATTTGGGGTTTCCTCTTACTAGGTTTTTGGGGGTTGTTTTGTTGTTTGGTTTTTTCAAAATTAAAATGTCCCGAAGTCTGCTTTATGCAGATCTCCATGAACAGTGCTGCAGAGGGCTTCTACCATTTACCCATTTTTATCTCCTGTAGACACAACACTCTCCAGATAAAAATCCAAAGATAAATCAGATATAAGAATTTTATATAAGTATAAAACTGGAAGGGACAGAGAAACTTAGTTCTTGAGTATCTAATGCAACAAATAAAGCTCTAACCTGACATTCTTCTACATCACGCAGACTGTTTCCTGTAACTTCTCTTCCCAAAGTGGCCACACATACAGATATAGAGTCTCACCACTGTTCCTTCCTCTGCAGTAGCTAGAAAATGAAACATGCCAGGTGTGTAACTTAACATAATTTTCCTCAGTGTTTAGCAGTGATCTGCCAAATCATTTGGTTAGCATTTATTTTGTTCTCTGTAACGATGAGTTACAGCCTTGACTTGACTTGGCATCAGTTTTAACTCCAACAGCTTCAGAAGCGTAATAATGCTCATGATAATGTTAATTACCATGGTTGCAATCAATGTGTGACCTACGAAGTTCTGTTGTATGTTCTTGGGAAATACTTCACTTAGCTTTCTAATGTCTCCTTGCATGGTAGCCAAGCAGGAGCTTGGGCTCCTGCTGCCTCTTTTTCAAAAAATAACCCATCCTTCCTTTAGCTGTGCACTCTCTGGTGCAAGCCATGTGCCAGAGGACTCTGCTTTCAGCTGTAGCAGCACACATCTGGAGTAATTTCATTATTATCTGTTTGTGTAGTTACTTCAGGCTTAGACTGAGTTCATATTCAGCCCACAGTTTTGTTTTGGTGCTGGACCAGCCTTTATAAGTGTGAATTCATGTGGCCCTTTGAAGGCTCAGTAGTAGATGAGTCTCAGACCTGTCAAGGTAGGACCAACTGTTTCCCATGCCTTATTGCTCATCATATTTTCAATCACATTGGCTATTTCCTTCATTTTCCCATACTTTTGTTCCCAGCCCACGGTGGTGTTTAACAAATGCTGTGCCAATCTTGGAGCTGTCACATCCGATACTGTTTCCCGGCTGCAGAGTGGCATCTCAGCCTCTTAGTGCTCAATTCCAACAGCATTTGCTGTTCTCAGAGGGACCATCCCAGCAGTAGGTGATGAGTGAAACTCTCATGCCAGCTGGCAAGTGTTGTTGCTGGGCACAGCAAGCACCACACGGTGCCATCCTGCCATCACTGAGATCTCCCTAGTGCTGTAGATGGATTGTTATCTCTGCAGATAGCAGACACATCTGCTTTGTATTGCTTCGTTAATGGCTGTTAATGACTAGAGTGAAAATCAGGCTGTGAATCATGACTGTTATTGGACACAATTTTGTGCCGTTTTCTCAGTAAAAGGGTTCATTTCTCTGTCAATCAGATTGCTTTTTAAGTGATTCATCATTGACTTCTTTTTTGATAATGGTTACAAACTGGAACTGCAGGTCCCACATGCCTGTCGCAAGGATGCCCAGTCCTGAGGAACAGAGAGACACTTGAGCAAGTAGGAAAGAGCAAATAATTAGAGACCTCAGCAGCAGGCATAAAAAGAGCACAAGGTATCTTTGTCAAACTACAGTGGATACCGTTTGCTTTTGAAATGTGATTTGAGGCTTGGCTTCTTTTATGCTGCCTGGAAATCAATTTAGTACATGTCAGATAGTGAAGTTCAGAAAGCTGAAGTGGTATGCCAAGAGATCTGTGGCTCTTTACTATTCATGATCCTTTTGGGAACCTTTCTAGGAATTTATAAGTAGAATGGCTATCCACCTAATTTAAAGTACTAAAATAGTTCATGTTGAAGCTCTCACCAGTGCAGTGTATAGAATGATGTCGTGGGCTGTGAATTCAAAGAAACCTTCTATTAATAAAGAATTTCAAAAGATGTTTTGGGATTTGCTGTAATTCCTGAAGATTTTCAGCATCCTTCTGAAAACGAAATCTGTAATGGAAAGCATTCTCAAGGATTTGCATGTTTCTCTCCCACGAAGATAAACATTTTGAATGTCAGCATATCTTGGAATGCACAGCTATCTGATTTTCTCCTATCCATGACTGCATTCAGCAGCCAGACCTGGCAGAGCCAAACTAAGACCAATGTTTGGAAAACCTTCCACATTTCCTAGGTCTGTAGAATGCAAAAGGTATAAAGGATCTTCAAAGGTCACCCATTCCCTGCTAGGTTTCTTTCCAACCTGCTCCAGGAAAGGGATTGCACCGTGCCACTGAAAGAGTCAAATGATTCTAGGGTTCTACAGCCAAACTTTTTGCTTCTCGATTTCTTATGTGTATGTGTATATGCAAATACACATATGCATATATGCATATATATGCACACACATCTATTTGCACATATATATACCTTAGATCTGCACATGCAGACCTAAGCACCCAATCCCAAGCACCAATATAGGCTGGGCAGTGATTGGCTTGAGAGCAGCCCTGAAGAAAAGGACTTGAGGGTTCTGGTGGATGAAAAGCTCAATATAAGCCACCAGTGTGCACTTCCAGCCCAGGAAGCCAATTGTATCCTGGGCTGCATCAAGAGAAGTGTGGCCAGCAGGTCAAGGGAAGTGGTTCTCCTCTACTTCACTCTAGTGAGACCCCACTTAGAGTACTATTTCCAGTTCTGGAGTTCTTATTACAAGAAAGATGTAGACATGCTGGATCATGTCCAGAGAAGCGCCACAAGGATGATCAGAGGGCTGGAGAACCTCTCCTATGGAGACAGACTGAAAGAGTTGGGGTTGTTCGGTTTGGAGAAGAGAAAGCTCTGCAGGAACCTTACTGTGGCCTTCCAGTATCTGAAGGGGGCCTACAGGAAAGCTGGTGAGGGACTGTTTAGGGTGTCAGGTAATGATAGGACTAGGGAGAATGGAGCAAAGCTAGAAATGGGTAGATTCAGATTGGATGATAGGAGCAAGTTCTTCACCATGAGGGTGGTGAGACACTGAAACAGGTTGCCCAGAGAGGTGATGGAAGCCTCATTCCTGGAGGTCTTTAAGGCCAGGCTGGATGGGGCTCTGAGCAACCTGATCTAGTGTGAGCTGTCCCTGCCCATGGCAGGGGGCTTGGAACTAGATGATTCTCGGGGTCCCTGCCAGCCCTGACAACTCTATGATTCTAAGATTACATATGTACACCTGAATATATAGGGAAAGTATAGACCCTTCACGTTTTTGGGGGTTAAAAAAAATCATTTAAGAAAACAGCTAAACGAACACAGCAGGTAGGAACACTCATGGCAGGCTCTTGAAGGAATACAGTCTTTTATTTTCCTCATCTACTCCCTTTACCTAGATTCTAAATTTATGATAATTGGTCTTTTGTAAGAGCACGTGGAAACTTTGCAGACACGTATTACTGTCAGCTCTTCTCACAGATCAAAAATGGTCTGTGCAGAGAGGGCTTTGGAAGGGAATGCTATCTGTTTCTTCAGGAAATTAAAAGCACAAATTCTTTTTGCATCCTTCCAGCTGTAATAAATAGCTGAAGGATACAGTCTGTTTCTCTGAGCTTTCCTCTAATGGATCATTCAGATTAATAATTCAAAGGAAACATTTAAACTATTTCAAAATGCGCACATTCGAAATGCACATATCCAAAAACTGCAAAGTGCATCATATCAGATTCCTGTTCTGGTCATTTTCTATCACTATAAATCCACAGTCTGGATATCCTGAATTAGGAGTTTGTGAATTTTTTTTTTTTTTCCTATGTGAGAAGTATCTGTGCAAAAAACAAAAATAAAAGTTTCCCTTGCCTGACCAGTTAACATGGAAAGCTTATTACATGCAGGTTGCTAGGCCATATGTACCTCTCGTTTTCCTAGAGTGAATGGTAGAAATAAAGTGAGAACAGCAGGGAACATTGTCTCAGCTTTCTGGAGGAAGATGTTTTCTTCTTTTTTTATAAATTTCTGAACAGGAACAGAGGAAGATTGGATGCCATGAGAGAATGGATGGTATCTCAGCAAAACTTCTCTCAGCCCATTCCTTTTCTCTGACTGTAGATCTGAGCACGCAGGCAGTGCTCTCCAGAGAACGCTGCCTGCTACAGCCTTTGTAGCAAGCAGTGCTGGCTCAAGGCCAGGTTCAGTATAACCCCAGCAGACAGATGTGGTAATGGAAATCCACTGACAAGATGAGCAGCTCAAACTGGGTGTCTCAGGGTTTGGTTCTAGTTGCCCAAGGTTTGGTAATGACTGGTATGTTCTGGGGTTTAACTCTGTCAAGGGAAACTGAGCAGAATCAATCTTATTTTCACTTTGCATAGTCACCTGTTTTATAATCCCAAAATTGTCCATCACCATTTTTTTTAATATATTTTAGTTTGAATATAATAATAAATGTCATTGGGTTTAGAAAGTGAACTTGTCTCTAAACTGAATCTGATCCAACAGATGAATGCCACTTGATTTTTGTTATCCTCAGCTTTGCACTTTTACCTCTTAAATATACTTTTTTTCAAAAGGAGAAGTAACATTTATGCATCAGCAGTGTAGGCTAGTTGCTGGGCACCTCATGCTATACTGTATGCTTCTTGTTGAAGTGTTTCCAGAACTACCTGTGGCTCTACTGTTGCTTCCCATTCAGCTGTCTTCTGGAGCAGCCAACCACCACCGTGGGGTCTTGGATGCATAAGGGCAGCTGAATGATAGAGAGTTTTTGCTTTTGGGTTAGACACAACCTCCTGGGTCAAGCATTCTCCCTGTCCCTGCAATGAAACCAGGAGTTACCTATCCTTACCCACTTTGCCCATGCCCTTGGAGCTGCTGGCTACTAGCATGAGCTACACTAGTCTGCAGGGTGTTTCAATGTACTTTGAATAGGATGCTCACTGGGTGGGATGGATGCTCTTTGGGTGGGATGTTGGGCTAGGGATGCTGCTGGCTCATGATTCAGAGAACATTTTCATCGGGCTTATGGGGTTCTCTCTCCCTAAGATGTCTTGTGGATAACTAGAAACTGGCATCTTTAGACTGAAAAAAAAATCTCATTATCTTGTGTATCTCTTATTTTAGGATGAAATTTTGACAGTCATCAGGAGGGTAGATGACAACTGGGCAGAAGGAATGCTAGGTGACAAGATTGGCATTTTTCCTATCCTCTATGTTGAGGTAAGTTCATAACAGGTCATGATGGGTGCTGGTCTTGACCATCTCATGGGTTTTGTGGTGCCCACAAGGGCAAGATAACATTGACAATCCTTACATAAGAAGGACAGATTACACCAGAATAACTGAAGAGGGAATTTTTTCATTGCTTTCACCTAAGGCATTGCAAGGATAAACTTGATTCACTTTAAAGTGGCCAGCACAAAACACAAAGTTACTGCTGAAGGCTTCCCATGTAGCATTACTGGTGTCATGTCCACAATACGTAGATAAAATAGGGAAGGATGATTGTGGTTGGGATATCTTGCTTGTACCTGAGGAAAGGTGGGTGCTGCCAGAATGTGGGGATCAGTGATGCAGGTTCAGCCATGCCCTGAAAGTACAGACCTTTGGAGGGGTGCTGTGGGTGGCCCCTGCCCCAGCAGAAGATCAAGTAGCACCACCCACATGCCCAAGGTCTCTCATTCTCTATGCACCGAATACAACTTTGTCCTGTGGTCATTTCCACAGGAGGCTTATTTAAAAGTAAATGCTGAGATGTCATGTCCTCCAAGCAGACCTGTTGTACCATCTCTTCCTTTGCTGTGCCCTCCTGCTGGTGCCCATTCAGCTAGATGCCACCTGGGAGAAACATTGCAGCTAGCAGTGGTGGCCTGTGAGGAGAGGTGGCCTTTAAGGAGCTTTCCTCCTTCATAGCTGAACCAGGGGGTGTGCACCTGGTTCAGGTGCACTGCAGAATGGGTGTGTACCACATATGTATGTGTTTTATGGAGGTGCTGCCACCCCACACCCATTTCTTGGAGCATTATCACTCTGACTGCTCCCAGGTATAGGCTGGTGCTGCTCTCTGAAGTGAAGTATCTCTTGTGCCTACAGCGAAGCCCGCTCTGCTGTGTGTGGCTCTGATGCCTGTCTCCAAAATTACTTATCCAGATTTCTTAGTTAATTATTTGAGACAGAGATAATTAGTGCCCGACTACCTAATTATTAACTCAGACATTGACCAATTTGGAATAAACCATCATTAATGTACATTGCGTTCCCACAGTTGACAAGAACAATAATATTAAAACCAGAATGTGTAGGAGCAATTATTGGGAAACCAGCTGCCTCACATAAGTTAATGACTAGTTTTCTTCTACTCTGAATGCATAAGACATTTTCAGTTTGCTGTTATTAAATGAGAAAGCAGGGTTTCTCCCAGATTCCATCTTTTTTCCTTTCTCTTTCTTGTCCTGGTGATGTCCAGTGTTGCTGTCCTGAACTTTGCTGCAGGATGAGTGAATTAGGGTCCTCTATGCAGCCAGCCACTGTTGCACCCCAGCATGTTTCCCCAGCTCTAGTTTTACCTGCAGACTGTAAGTGCTTGCACTGCCTACACACTGTACAGCTTCCTGATCCCTCTTCCATCCCAGGGTATCTGTTCTTCTTAATTATAGCTCTCACAGGGTCAAGGGCTCAAAGCCTCAGAGGAACAGCTCATTGGGAACACATGCAGTGATGTCTCGCTGAAGTCCTTCAAGCACCAGCATGTTCTGGGTGATCATGGAGGAGCAATCAGAATAGCAATGCTGGAAGTTTCTAAAGAGATACAAATAGCCAGATAGGCAGCACCAGGGGAGAATGCACACAGGAATGTGGGTGTGCATGTACATTCATACACAGACACACACGTGTATAAAATAAATGAATATGTTCCTATACATACACATATATTTTATCTCTAGGCTCAAAAGACCTTTTCAAATGAGATCCTTGGGCAACATGGGTACAATATTTGTGCCATGGTTTGTAGAGCCTCCAGACAGAAACACCAACCACCTACTTCATCCACATCCTGATGGTTGGAGGCCGTGTTCTGAATATGAGATGAGCTTATGCAACTGTTTGCATTATACAATTATGTTGCTGTTGCCAGCTTCAGATGTTAACTTTACATTAAAAATTAAGGAGTATCAGCAGGACAAATCCCAAAGAAGGTTTTGAAATCTCAATGCCAGTGTTTATAAAACAAATCCATTAAACAAGTAGTACTTGAATCTAAAACCACTTCTTGAGTCTGTCCAAGTCCATTAAATGGTTTTCAAAATCTTGGCAAAATGTGCAGAATAAGCAAAGCATAATTCTCACAGTAGCCTTCCGCTTGCATGAGCCAATCAGCCAAAGTGTGTGGGATTTCTCATGGCATCCAAAGCTCTGTGCTCTGGATCGAGCAAATTCCAGCCTGGAGCCCATCTCTAATGACAGGCCCTAATGTCCCCAGTTTCTCTCACAAGCAAGAGCTCTTGCCTTTGCTGCAAGAGCTTTAGAAAACAAGCCAGTCACTTCATGAATCTTAGAGCTAAGCATGCCAGAGCTACAAACATCCTTGTTGTAGATTGCCTTTGGTGAGACTTCATCCTGGCAGTGTTCTGCCATAGCCCCATGTGGATGCCTGCAAGGAAGGCTTTTGCAAGTGCTGTGTTACAAAGCGTTTGCGTGCATAAGCTGCAGTGTGTTGGGAGGGAGGTGTATACCACAGCACTACCAAGTCATCAGCAAATTTCTCACTGGCCTCCCAGCACTTGGCCTTGTCACCTGGCCCATGTAAAAGCCTCCTGAGGCTCCTTCATCTTCTTTCCACCCTGAGCTTACTGAGTTTCAGAGTAGTCTAATTCTATAAGGGAGATTTAGATGAAGCCCAGAGTAAGGACATCACAAAACAGGGTGTGTGGAGGGGGAAGACATCAAAATATATCAGCTTCCTGCAGTAATTTAGAAAGTCTGTATCTCAGTATTGTTTGTGGCTGTTCATATAGCCACAGAAGTGTAACATGGCATGGATTTTATACTTTATTCCCTACAATTGTCCAGCAAGGGTGCTTGCATGCCTGCTGTGTCTTGACAGCTCTCTACAAAGAGGCTTTTTCCTGCCTCTTTGGTGTCTTCTCTGTCCCAAACTCAGAGAAGCTACAATTGTATAAGGAATAAATATTTGCAGCTCACTATGGTGACTTCTACAGAATGAGTCACAATGTATTCTGTCAGGGAGAGTTTGAACTGTTTTGGTATTTTTATTATTATTTTGTTGCTGTCCTTTGTCTCCAGTAGAAGTAATTTGGGCTGATAATTTACATTTTAATTTGACTGCAGAAAAACACAACATTTATTCTCAAGATGCCTTCTCTCTTGAAATAAGACTGATATTAATAATCTGTATGTTTTAAAGTTATATTCTTGCTGGGATGAGTTTTGGACCTGCAAGGAATTCAGAGTCCTAGCTATATTTTATTTTGCTGTCTTCAAGCTAGGTTCTTCATTCTTAATAATTGCTGTTATTATCTCTATTTGGAAGTTGTGTCACACTGCTGTGTGTAAAACTGAGAATAATGAAAAATTAAATGTGTCCTAATAGATTTAAGTGTCTGTGAAATTTGAGAGCAGTGGTATTCAAAGTATTTGAAGGGACACATCCTGTTCAGATAGGCAAGAACTGGAAATAAATATTCTAAGCTGTTAGACCAAAATTTCTGACTGCAGCCCCACCATGCAAAGAAGTATTGACCAAGATCTACAAGCCTTACAAGTAATGGTAGAGTAAGGCAATTATGTCAAGCACTACTGTGGCTGTAATATCAGCAAATTACAATTGATGAAGTCCCAGCCCATTGTTATAATGTTTTATGGCAGCAGGAGCACTGAATGCTGTGATTAAGTAATATAAGGAGTCTTGAAATTCTTTTTACAGAGCAGTGAAGCAGGGTAATGGGAATCTTCTCCTGTTCTTCACAGACAAAAAGAGAAAAAGGTGGAAAGGAGGTCTGGGAGAAGGAGGGAGGAGGAGAGTGGGCAGAGCTGATGATTTCAGTGCTCCCCAGCATAGATCCACAAGGCTCCCCAGAGACCTAGGGAGAAAGAATTCTTGCAAGTCAGTGTTTAAAGAGTTCAACCTAAACCGAAGGAAAAAAGAAAAAAACAAAGCTAAATGCATTTCATAAAGAAAACAATGATTTTTCATTCCAAAATTAGCTTTGCAAAGCACCACATTTCATGATTTTGTGCTAATGCCACCAAATCTATCAATCGTTCTAGAACAGTTTAAGCCATACAGAGGAAATTGAGCACATTTACCAGGTCATTAAGTTGTGTCACAGAGACTCATCTACCCATCTGAGTTTGTCCTTAGCTGTATAACTGTGCACTTTGCTGATGATAACCTTTAGTTAGTCTGCAGATTAATGCAAATGATTGAGAGTTCCACAAGTGTGTGAGTGTGTCTATGTCTGTATGTCTGTTCAGTTAATTTGAAGATTTGAAGGTTTCCAAGAAGAGGTGCAGGTAACTACTCTGAAAAGAGCAAAGCCTTTCCCATAGCCCAGTGTATAGACCTGCTGAACTTCAGGTTTCTTCAACGTTTTCCTGCTGGTGTGACCTCCAGTCTAGCACTCAGTCTGGGTGGCAGATTTTGTGCTTTTTTTCTCTATTCACAGATACCCATCTTATTTCCAAATATCCCAGTGTCCCCAGTGGCAGTCACCACACTTTATTGTAAAAGATAGGTATCTGTTTTTCTAGCTCTACTGGATGCATTTACTATTTTCAGCAACATCAACAAATAATTGTTGGCCTGTCCATTTCTTATCTATGTTTTCTATCTCTTCAATCTGGTTCCTGCCTTCGGCTATAAGACAGATGGGTCACTATGGGACTCTTTTAATGAATTCAACCTTGATGTCTGACCCATCATTTATAAATGTGGTCTCTTTGGCAGCATAGTGCAAACATTTCAGAGTATATTTCACGAAATCCTCGTCATTAGATAATAACATTTGTTTGGTGCCCTTTCCAAAAAGACCATACGATCTTTATTTTTAAGGATTGTCAAAATGGTTCATTTAAGCCTTGCTAATATCATTTAATGTTAATAAAAATGGAGGCCCTTGAAAGGTGGGTGGAAGGAAACTAATGTAGATGATTTTTAAAAAAAACTGACTTACTAAATCTCAGAGGAGCAAATTCATCCCAGCAGCAAGTAAGTGTAATACTAATGAGTAAAGAATTATACCCATTAACATCAGAATTGATTTTTTTCTGTTCTCTCTCCTTTTGTGCATCAGATAAAAATGGAATAAGAACCTTGTAAAGCTGACAATAATGTAAGCTCTAAGAGGTGTTCAGCTGCTTTCTGTTGGAAAGCTTTACTGATATGCATTTTCAAATTTTGTAATTACATTGTTTTAAGACTTCATTCCTACACCTTCATAGCTTCTAAAAAGTTGGTCCTACTTGCTTTCCTCTTTCACAGAGTATTGTAGAATATTCCAAGATGCTTTTTTGGTATCAGATTTCTATGTGAATGAAATAAAACACACAGCTCCTGTGTTTCACATTCAAACTGAAACATGCAGGATTCGTGTTGTAAGCTGCAAGAAGAACCTACACAACTAATGCTACTTTCACATTAATCCATAAATAAAACTTATTAATGTACCGTTGAGCACATGCAAAGTAATTTAAAGGTGTTCAAATAACTATTGTGTCAATCAGGAAAACTTAAGAGTATTAGTAGTCAGAAAGGAGAAAACTACACAACATGTAATATAAATAATATAATATAAATATATACATAATATAAATACTGTATTATATTACATTACACTACATTACATTACATTATATTATATTATATATACATATTATACATACATATTATTTTAAAGCTGTGCTTCATATTTTCTATATAACAGCTCAATTTCATATTTTCCCTTTTCCTTATATAAATAAAGAACTTTTTGCTCTTTGGTTTAATTTTCTACCCAAAATCTAAGGTAGCATGACTTTGGACAAAATTATTTCTTTTTAAAATAATTTAAAGTACTTTCTTTTTGCTCGTAATTTCTATCATACTTCATGAGGTGATCATTCACACAGACTTCTCACCATCTTTGGGATGCAAAATTTAGCTGTGTTGTCACCTTTTAACTCAAATACCAGGTTTCCCCTATGTTTTATCAGTTGAGTTGAGCTCCTTGGCTATGTTGACCATTTTTTAACCACATGCTCCCCTCATGCTATGTCTGGACAAGTCAATACAGGATTGCTTTCTGGTTTCTGTCTCTGACAGCATGTTCCTCCAAAGTTCTTCTCAGGTGGGTGCCACAGAAAGGAAGCCTACATATAGAGATAAGTGGAAGTGCTGTCACGTTTGAGTCATCCTCCAGCCCAGACAGTCATGAGACCTGTGGTGAGCCACGGTGACAGCCAGCACCCAAATTTAAACATAGGTGTAGGTTGTGAAAATTTTGGGAGCTGCCTGTTTTCGTTAGAGCTCTTCTCTCTTGCACGTCCTCCTGCCTACTTTCACACGAGTTAATTCATAGTGAAGTTATTTGGATCTATACATTATGACCAGTCTTCCTTTTAATCAAAACCACATCCAAGTTGTTATCACTTCATACTTCTTCAGGGACTGTCGATCTAGAAATTGGCTGGTTGTCACATTCAGGAATATCTTTCCCCCACCCACCCTCCATGATGAGTAACATCTGAATTTCCTAGATTGTGTTTCGTAAAAATAACTCTCTAGGGTTATTTATAGAAAGCTTCCAGCCCAGCCAACTTAAGCCCACCACCTTGGCAAATAACCCCATTTCCTAGGTCTTTCAGAAGCATATATTTAATTTTTATATTTGCATGGGGCAATTCTGAAGCATTGCCTCCTAAATGCCAAAAATTAAAGTGCAAGTTAGTCATCTCATAACAAGACTTTGATCTCTACCTATAGTCCACTCAAGCACATCCAGCAGTCCCCTACAGAATCCTGTTTGTCATCCTTCCCAGTGCAAACCAAATGGTATTTCATCTGCAGTCACTTCCCCATGATATCCACACTCAGCACTACGATCATCCTTTCCCTTTACCTCCAGCTCTCCTGAACTATGCTTGTGCTTGAATACATTTTCTGATCCTGGCTGTAATTCTGCCTTGTTTGTTTAATTTCTGCACTGGATTTTTGTTTCTGCCACAAAGTTTCTGCTTTCTTGTTATGGTCCTGAGATTGCTTTTGCTACAAACTCCCCAATTTCTCTAGGCAGAAAGAACAAAATGCCTTCAGAAATGGTTGCATTGTGCTTGATATGCTCATCTGTTGGTTTTTTTTTTTCATTATTATTGTTTTCTTTCCCTTTACTCTTCTTTCTTTTCCACTCTCTCTTTTAAACTTTAAAATTCTCAGTTGGATTGTAAGTGAAGAGACAGATACTTGCTGAAGTGCAGACGTATTGGCAAGTCACACAAGAAGGAACAGAACAGTGATTCTGGCCCCAACAGCGCTTCTGCACTGGGAAATGTGCTTCCAAATCCTTTGAGAGACCCTGCAGGTCTCTGTGTACACCTGACCAACACCAGACATTATTACATCTGAGCTAATTGTCTGGATTCCCTCTTACCATAGAGAGAGATAACCAGGTGCTTGTAGGGAGATAAGTAGGTATTACTGCTTAATGGAGACATCTACAGCATGTCAGGTGAGCCTACTTATTTATAGAAGAGACTGTCTCTTCATTGAAGGGGAAGGTAAGGGCTACCAGCTTCAGCCTAAGGGAGAGGGAACTACTTGGCTTCTATGGTTGCTCAGATTGGGGATCCCTGCTCTGCAAGGTTTGAAAGGAAAAGGCTCAAAATGCTATTGCACATAAGTCCTCCCATTTAACCAGCAAAGAGTATCATCGTTCAAGTCAGTTCTTTGATGCCATAGGCAATATTTACCAATTTCCAGAAGAACCTCTCTATCATGTACCTATCAATGTGCTTTATGATTTTACTGAGGAAACTTAAAACTTCAATGTCTTTCAGAAGCAACAAGGAGTAAGGTTTGGGCAATGCTTAGATACACGTACAGCAAATCTTTGGGAAGACTCTTTACTATGGATTGCCTCTTTATTATCTTTATAGGATAGCTGAGGCCCACAACACGTTTTGAGGAAGACTTCAACACACGCACCAAAGTAGATGTTCATGCGATCCAACAGTGTTTCAAGTGGAAAAATACTTCAGGCAAAGTGTTGGGTCCCTTTGGCCTTGTATCTACTGAAAAGGACCAACTAAATAGAAAGCACATTACTTAAGGGTAGCTTTTGGCCATGCAGCAAGTGTTTTGGACTTTCTAGCAACATTCAGCAGCCTCATAGCACACGACTGTTGGAGTGAGATAGCTGAGCAACAGCAGAGGTTTCCGAGAGCTAGGAGTTAGCAGTACCCATTGCATATACCTGCTACCTTGGGGCCCCAAGGCGACTCTAGACCACATAATCAATAATCTGCTCTCTCTGGAGGAGGTGCAAAAACAGGGCTTTTGTCTTTTCCAGCCATTGATCATGTCTGACAGCTTCTGAAGATTGCTTCAGCACTGCTGAATTCCCGGGATCTTTATCCTTTTGAAAAGAAAATATCTTTCAGTCTCACTTACCTAGAGCTAATTCATGAAAGTCTGTTAAGGACCTATATGTCAACAGACACATGAATTGTCTAGCAGTTAATTAAAAATAAATTCCTAAAGGATTTCACCGTTTCTCACACAAGCATTCTTCATTTTGGTTCCTAGTGTCCTTGTTAATGCATGTTGCACATCTTAATTAGCTTTTTTTCTGGGGAAGCTTTCTTGGTGCCCTGAAACTCTCAGAGTGGAGATCTTCAGTCCAAATGTAGCCACAGAGGGAGGGTGTGAGGGTTTCGAGAGATGCGTCTGGAAAACTAGCTGCTTCTCTGCTTTGCTGATGGCCACAGCCCTCGGAACAAAGGGCAAAATGTTTCCATGTGTCAGCTGTGGCACTGGTGCTGGGAGTGCCAAAGAAAAGAGGTTCCAATACTAAAATCCTAGCCTGTGGAAGGACCTGGAGGAGGTTGAAGCACATGTTATCTTTTGCTGTGCCTGTGGTGGGTAAGATGACCTTCATCAGAGGGACAGGATGGGTAGCCGATATGACAGCATAAGTTATTTTTGGGAGTGTGAGGTGTGCCAGTTAGGTTCCCCTCTGATCTATTTTCAGAAGATAGTATTTTACATAAATATTATTCTACCATGATGAAGAGTCACAAAATGTGGTTGAGCTTGACTCTTTAACCTTTCAAGGAGTGGTTTCAAGAGTAATGCTTTTCTGATATGACAAGGCCATATATTGCTTTTACCTCTTTTCTTATTTATTGTGGTAGATCCTGGAATGGTCAAACTGTCTTTATTTCAGACACAAAGAGATCTGGGACTGCATATCTGTGCTGAATGCATGCTTCAAACAACAAAAATAACATATGAAGTTGATTCTTAGCTTAAAAATGTCATTAGCTATGCCAAAACCAGATGTTTGAGTTATGTCTCAAATCTGACATTTTGTGAGGTGTTAGAGCTCAACATTGAGAAAACCAATTTCAAAAGACTAGAGGAGGAATCAGTACAAGCAAATTGAAAACAAAAATCAGAGACAAGGGAAGATAGTTGGAATTAATTTGGGAATCTCCCATCTTTTCCAGATTTTCTCTAGAACACACAGTATTTGTTAAGGCTCATCCCATCCCTCTCTGTTTATTCTATTCTGCAGAAGAAATTACATAGGAGTCCTTGTTTTTGCTTGTTTATTTACAAAGTGGACAGCCATTGTTTATACTATGTTCTGGGTGTGATACTGGCGTTGTTTTATCCTAACAAAAGCGGTGACTGGTGCCAAAAAGGATTGGCCTTCTTTTCATAGAATAATACAGTTGTTTCAGCTGGAAAAGACTTCTGGACCATTGAGTCCAATCATCAACCTAAGACCATCATGCCTATTAAACTATGTTCTGAAATGCCACATCCAAATGTTTTTTGAACACCTGCAGTGATGATGACTCCACTGCCTCCAAGGGTAACCTGATTGATCTTTCCGTATAGAAATATTTCCAAATATCCAACCTAAACCTTCCGTGGCACGATTTCAGGTCATTTTCTCTCATTCTATCACCTCATACTAAGGTGAAGAGACCACCCACCACCTCATTACAGCCTCCTTTCAGGTAGTTGTAGAGAACAATGAGGTCACCTCAACCTCCTCTTCACCAAAGAATCCCAGTTCCCTCAGCCACTCCTAATAAGACCTGTCCTCCAGACACTTCACCAGTTTCATTGCCCTTCTCTGGACCTTTCGCCAGCTTTGTTGCTTCATCTGTGACATCACTTTCCTTCTGCCTACCTTGTTCCAAGACTATTAAACACATGGTTGCGTGCTGAGATGAATCAGGGAACTCACCGTATTTAAAGTTACTCATTTAAGGTGTCACTGTTTTTTTGCTTTCCAGTCATATCTGTTCCATCATCCTATTTACCCCACAGCCACGTGAACATCCATGCTGATACAAGGCAGAAAGTAGGAAGGTGGGAAAACAGGACATGTGGCATCTCACACTCACTGCAGGAAAACACTACCGGGGCATCAACTCTCACCCACAGATACTCTGCAGACAATGCTGCCACCGAACTTCACTCTAAGCCATCACGCTGAAATGGTGAAGTGTGGCATGTGGGGCTTTTTGCAAGCAATCTCCTTGTTGTCCCTCAATTTATCACATTATTTTATTAAGTTATAATAATTCCATAACCAAGGTTAATAATATTAGCCTTGGTTTAAGTAAGCCTGGAGGGAGTGTCCTGCTCTAAATCTGACTTTGAAGTCTTCCGATCTATTTAGACACAACTGAATCAAGTTGGCAGGAAGTTTCACGGAAGATGTTTCCATAATAGAATTTTTGCATAACAGACTTTTTCTGGCACCAGAGCATTCAGACAATGGTGGGCTCTTGCAAGAGATATTCTCCTCTTACCTTGTGGCTAAGGGGAGGACACTGAGAGAAGAGGCCTTGTGTTACTGTTTCTTGAGGAGAAAGCAGCCCAGAAAAGGAGGGAGAACATTCCTTGATTACCTTGCTGTTGGTGGGGAAAGTAAAGCTCAGTAGCATGTTTCTTGATGGTGTGAGAGTTTGGGAGTTCCCCGCGCCCCCNTGATCATCTCCGTGATCCTCAGCAGCATAGTAAGGAATTCACAGACATGTCTTCCTTTTGTGTCCTTTTTCTTTTCTTTGCTTAGCCCAGGAGGAAGGACTGTGGTTTTTTTCCCTTTGAGGGCAGAAATAACAGCTTTGCTATCTTCTCTCCTTGCTTCAGTCTAGTGCTTAGAGAGGCTTGACCATTCCTAGCAAAAGCCTCTTACTTCCATAGATTCATTGCTCAGGAGAGAGAGGTGTGGTTGTATTGATTTGATGGGTGCCCATTTTTACTCTCCCTCAATATATGAATTATTGAGTTTAAAGGAGGGCTATAGAGATGATTGATACTGCATTCCTGGCAGCCTCTCAGCACCTGTCAAGGCACTGAGCCTTTCTGCCCCAAAGCATTTGGGTAGCTGTCATGGTTTAACTTTGGTTACTGCTTGCAACAGTGCTCTGTCTCAAGCACAAGGCTTTGTCATAGGGGGTCGCTGAGAGCACAAAAACACTCCTGAGGGCTGAGTTAAGGTCAAGGCAGAGACATCTCCGCACTAATCCAGCAATACATATGTCTGCTTCTGCATAGAGCAACTCTCACTAAACACATACATGAGATTTCAGTGCAGTACAGTCAGAATTCAGTCGTACTCTTCCTATTTGGTCACTGGTCAAAGAAGGATCAGTGTTCTTCCATCACAAGTTATAAAGACATCCTCATGCCTGGCCCCATTCATCCATCCTAGTCTTTGGCCAACCTGATTTCTGAGCATTCACAAAGACCAAGATCTCATCATTCATGAGTATCCAAAGTGCTCATCTGCTGCCACTTCTTTCTCTCTGAAGCCCTGTAGAACCCATACAACTTGCCCTTACTTGCAAACTTTGACTTGCTCATTACTTTCTCTATCTATTGTCCTTCGTTAACTACTGAAAGGCAGGGGACTTTGATCAGCCTACTACGTCAACCATTTTGTCAGTTTTTTCAAATTCTCATTTACTTCCATAGTGTTCTGTCCTTCATTGTTGTGATGAATCCTTCAAAAACACCCAGACATTTGCATTAGCATTGCTGCTCCAAACTCCTCTCTAAAATTGTTGTTGGCTATGATGACTACAGAAGATTTATGGTGTGCAAAATCCTCTGTCCGTCTTGCCGATAAGACTGTCTTGTTGTATATTTTGTCTATTCCTGTCTTCAAATGATACTTCCTTTGGGCCAAGACCTGTCTTCTTGCTCTATGATTATGTAATGCTTCTCACAATGGAGTACTGATCCATGGTGGTGGGAGCTCTTCAGCATTTAATGACAAAAATAATAAAGGCATTATTAACAAATGCCTCTGTGTGATTGCATCACATGGTGTGGTCACAGTTTGCAATAATTCAGTTTCCTAGGACAACTTGTCTTTCTGCCTACAGAATGTAGGTGCAACTGAGGGGAGTCTATTTAAAGAAAGGAATGTGTTAGGAAAATATTTGATCTTGAGTTATTTCACAAACTGGGGGAAAAAAAATAAACTGCCTTCTACACTTCCAGAAAGATTTCCTACTGCGCAAATTTTTTGCTAGCCCATTAATTTTACCATCTCAGAACTCAAACAGCATGGCCTGGAGCAGTGGTTTTCCAAATTCCTTCCAGTTGTAGCATATTAACACAAACAGCATTTGCATATGGATGTCATAAAAGTGACTAATGCCAGCAATCATCGTGCTTTATTGCAATACACATCTGCCTGAGCATTCTAAAAGATCTGCTCAAAGTTCATGGTCACTGAAGGGATGGCACACCTCTTACCTAGCAGTGACACCCATGGCAGAGCAAGCTTTGATGGAAACTGGAGCATGATGAGCTTTACAGGAGTGTACAAGAGGAAAGAGTACTAAGCTGCTTTACTGCATGACTCAACAGCACTAGGTAATGTGCCTTTTACCCTAAACCAGAAATCAGACTCGATAAGTTGAACAAATAGCATTTTCTAGTTTGATATCCAGAAAGTTCATCAGACTCCTTGACTGCAGCCGTTGACAAGTCAGTGGAGAAACATCAGACTCTGACCTTGGCCTTGTACCAAATTACATTTTAACATCTTGGATTCCCCAAAGAATGCTGCAAGTGGTCCCTCTAGGCGAGGGGCAGTCAGTCATGCCATGAGTGTGAGGCCGGATGCTGCCATTTTCAATCAAGAACTTGCAGAGTTGAGGGAATTCGTCACAATTCAGCCTTGTCATATTTTTCTTCCACAAGTTGAGGGGGAAGGGTTGTGAACCCAATTACATTACATATAGCATAGAAAACACATTTTCGCATCTTATAGACTGTCTTTCAGAGCCTTTAGTTACTGCTGAGGCTTCCTGCACAACCAAGATGTGTGTGATTATGCCATATGCACCAGCCACTGCTTCCTAATGACATCCCAATCTGTTGTTCACCTTTTGACAAATATGGCAGAAGCATAAAGGTCTCCAAGGTAAGACAATCTCATGTAAATTTTTTTTCAAAATACTGCATAGAGCAAAGAAGGAAACAGAGTAGAGCTCCGACTCATGGGAAAGACATCTGTGCTATTGCACCAGGCATCAGCCCATCCATATGGGAAGGAAGCATTTTAAATGTGCAGGTATAGAATCATAGACTCATAGAATGGTAAGGTTGGAAGGGACCTCAAGGATCATCTAGTTCCAACCCTCTGCCATAGGCAGGGACACCTCCCACTAGCACAGGTCACTCAAGGCCTCGTCCAACCTGGCCTTGAACACCTCCAGGGAGGGAGCATCCACAACCTCCCTGGGCAACCTGTGGCAGTGCCTCACCACCCTCACTGTAAAGAACTTCCTCCTAAAATCCAGGTAGCTTCGAGCTTCAAGTTTACACTGTAATAACCACTGGATAGGACAACTGTGAGATGCAAACTCAGGCTGGCAAGTTATATCTCTATCCAAACAGCACCACTTTCCTCTTTGTTTTCCATCTGTGTCCTGTCGCACAATCCACATTTCTTGGTGTGCTGCTGCCCATCTCGAACACGTAGTGTTCATCTCCCATTTCAGAAAAGCATTTCAGAACTGTCCCTCTAGGGAATTATTTATTAGATGGTTGGGGGAAATAGGAGCACATTGTGTCCTGACTCATATTTTCAACCCATTTGGCAAATAGTTAACCCAAGGCCTGGCCACGGCTCTCCAATGATGCAGCAGCTTTTGTGACTGACAGCTGACATCTTTTGATCTTGCCTGCTCCCAGAGAAATGTGCAGTGTGCCCCTGGAGCTGGTGCTGCAACTCTGCATCACAATCAGCAGCTATGCCTTGTGGCAGGCTGTAGTAGGAGCTTCACACATATGGTGTCGAACTATACAGCCACATGGGACATTAATTCTATTGCAAATGTCCTATACCACATCCAACAAGCATTCTCTGTCTCATGTTTGATAAGCAGGAGCCAGAAGACTATGTGGCAAGAACCATCTCTTTCCTAAGTATAGTACACAGAGGGCAAAGGCTGTTTATCTATAACCCTTTAATGCTAATGCCTACTTAAAGTGTGTATACCTTGGTTGCTTTTACAAGCAATTGAACCAAAACATTTGCTTGGTATTTTCTTCCATTCTTCATTTCAGTGCTTTATCAGAGATAGAGCGAGCAGTACATTTATTTGTGTGCAATTCCCCACAGGTAATCTTCAGTTGCAGCACATAAAACTTAATTTTCCCCAATCGCACTAGGTTTCTTATTCTACACAAAGCTGTAAATCACCACAACAAAGGCCCCTTGCTTACTTACTGTAGGCAAAGATTTGCAGTACTTGAAAAATTACTTTGGCTTTCCCAGAGCAATTCCAAGAGCTTCCAAGAGCTTCACAGATTCATCCAACTTTGTGCTTTCTGCAGATAACATTGGTGATGTGAGGTGCCTGTAGGCCTTTTACTTATTGTCCACCAGAACACTTTTGTTATCAGACTCAGAAATGACCTCTGTAAATATATATATGTAATTTCTTTCATCCTTATCCTTTATCAGAGTATGTTGGAAACAAATGTGATCCTTAAAAAAAAAAAAAAAAAAAGGTATTATTGCTTCCTTCACACAACTCTGAACATTACAGAAACATTATTTTTAAGAACTACTTTCAGGAAACAATTCTCAGAATATGAGCAAAAGGGCATGATACTGTGTCTGATAGCACATGTGTACAGTTCATCTGCCAAGAACAAAAGGGTCCATGCAGCAACGTGAGCATGATGTTGCCTGGTTCACAATCCCATTTATAAGGACTTGGTGTTACACATCATAATTGGGAAGCCATTTACTTTAAGAGTCACAGACTTGATGTGTACCTTGACTCTGAAGAAATCCCCTGCCTCAGATGGTTGTATTTGAGTTGTGAACTCTCAGTTAATGCAAAACTTTGTAGGTTTTGTTGATCACTCAAGTAAACAGTAGTACCAGGAGCTTTATGTAACATCAAGGAAGGAGGTAGAAAATTGCTAGAACACTCTGAAAACATGGGCTTGGTTGTTTTCAAGGCACATAGGATCTGCAGATATTGCTTAGAGATCAACTGTGATCCACGCAGCTCTTCTCCAGCAACTGCTGTATCTTTCCTAGCCCATGCTGAAGTTTTGAGGTCCAGGTCCAGCTGTCTCAAAGTGAAACATTCTGCAAGTTAAGAGGTTTCCAGACTTCAGCACAAAGCTGCTTCAGAGAGTATCCCTTTCTTACAGTAACTGGCTGCAATGGTAAAGGTGCCACGTGTCAGTGAGGCAAGAGGACTGCATCTGAACTGCCAAGTCCATGTCAGGCTGCTGCCCAATGTAAAGCTGATCACACTTCTTCTGCCAGCACCAGCATCTTCTGTCAGGTGTCGGTAGGCACCTGAACTCAGAGGGAGAGTCTCAGATGTTTTCCATTTGACAAGAGTGAAGGAGGCTCAGTGTAGCCAGAATTTGGTGAGTTTCTACTAGGAAAGTAGCAGTGTTGTTTCAGGTCTCCTGTGGTTGTTTATCCATACAGGCTCTTTGAGCCTGAAGCCCAGATACCCAGGTGAACTCCCAGACCACTGTAGCCTTGATCATTTCTATATCTTCTACATCATCTGAGAAATTACTTCCTCATAGAAGTATTGTCAAAATCACCCTGTTCCTGAGAACTACTTAAGTTCTGATGCATTTTGGGTTTTGATGAAAAAATACTGTCAGTAAACTCCTCACAAGCTCCAAGAGGGCCTCTTCTGGTGCTGCAATTGGTGTCAGATGGGTACCAGTCCTTCCATCATTGAAGGCAGCTGCAGTTTTGCCACTGACTTCAAAGGAATTAGGATCAAGCCCATGAATTCATGACTGCACATTTTATTTAGGTTTCTGAATAATTTATAAGTAAAAATAGGTTGTATTCTCCCACTCTTTCTGATGTTGAGTAAAGCAGTAGTTGGTTACATTTCTTGCTTTCAAAGAAGCTTTGGTGTAGTCATGAGCATCTCATTATGAAAAAGAGTGTCCATAGAGGACAGATAGGAAGAAAAGAGAAGGAAATCCTTAGGCACACTGAAGACATGCAGCAGATCTGAGTCTCAGAGATGACAGATCAGAGTAAGATACTCCTCATATTTAATGCTGAAGGCTAGATAGCTAGAATTGTTTCAGGGAGCAGAAAGATGCAAAAAAAGATGCTTCTTTTTGGTTTGGCAGGTTCATCTGTTTCTAATGCCATTGCATTTAGTTTTATTTTCTTTCTTCTCAGTGATTTGGACATTAGTTTCCATAAGGTTACCCTCTGTGCTTTGCTTCTGAGCAGCCTTTGCATCAGACTGCACTTTTTTTCCCTGGGATTTACCAAGCCACGCGTTTGTTCTCCATGTCTGCAAACCATTCTCTGTCTTAAAACTGTTTGGAAAAAAGGGAAAGAAAAAAAAAAAAAATCCCAGTTCACCACCCAAGGCTTAGTGTTTACTTCTGCCGCACGCATCATTTATTTTCATTCTGCAAGATCATGATGACATGCTTGTCCAAGCACATGCTGTTCTAATATGCTACATTCCTTTGGCTTCTCAGTGCATTAGAAGTGACATTGCTGCTGAATGAGAAAGGTCTTGTAAGACAGGGAAATAGATTTCTAAGTACCACTGTCTTTCAGGGAACTATGTTGTGGACAACAAAGTTTGATTTCTGGACTATACCTAATTGCATACATGTGTGATCCTTATTAGGAAGGCTATCTGCTCTGTGCTTTCCAAGATTCCTTCCTTGAGAACATGCTAACATGAAAAAGCAATGACTATGACTGGAGCAAAAGGACACTTGAAGTTTAAGGTGCGTCCTAGCAAAGTATTTCTGCAGGTATGGCTCCACATGAATGTGTTCCAGCAAGTGCATGTACTGCACTTCTTGTGTTTCCTCTGTGTGTAGAAAAGCTCTGCTCTCAATCACAGAAATCTATATTCCATGATGGATAAACCACTCACAGAAAATCTGTTCCACATTTGCTTGTCCCTCCCTGGCAATAAATTAGAAAAGGCAACAGATTAACACAGAAACATTGTTTTAGATATAATATTTTTCTCTTAAGCTGTGTCTTACTAAAGATTCTTCATTAGAAAACAGTGTTTACATGAATAATTGGGGTAGGATTTTGCAGCTTCTGTCCAGTGGATTTAAGCTATCCATGGAGAACTTCGCAGGCTTTCTCTAAACATTTTCAAATCCAAATTTACAAAACATAAAAGATTGAAATTATAGATGCTTTCAAGATGACTTAGTGGAAGAGCCTTTGGCACAGCTTCATCTGCTAATATCCCATTAGTAAGCCCTTGGAACTGTGGTGCATCCGCTGTAGTAACTCACCCAAGGAACAAGCAAAGTATTAGGTAAAGTATTATGTGCTTTCTCCTAATGCCTATTTGAGTCAAAAGATATTTTGCTACTTGGCTACAGTAGAAGAAAGGTTATATCCTGCATTTGCTAGTAGGAATAACAGTAAGGAAGACCTCCTTTAGCTCTCTGGAACTCTGCTTTTTGGGAGATGAAAATGCTTTCACAGATGCAGTCCTCTCAGGAACCTCACAGAGGCAGGAGACTCTTGTATAGTTATGGCATTACTTACTTAATAACATCACCGTGCCTCAGAACATAAATTATAAAACTAGCAAAACTAATTTAATAAGGGCATAAGAACTTAATATTTCCTGAAAGTAACTACTCTGAAGTGAGAATGCAGTAATAAATTCAGACTGTTTATTTTAATCACAAAATCAGCTATGGAAGTCCAAGTTGCCAAAGTTTCTGCGAGGCATAAGATAGAGATGTGCACGATCTTCTCAATATTTATGAACTGTAAAGTATGAAAATTAGCAGTCCCTGGATGAACTTATATTCAGTCTCTCAGGGAGACGTTGTGAACAAGTTTTATTTAAAATTTTAATTTTCTATTCTGCTCTGCTCGGTGCTTCCTTTCCAAAACCTTGAACGTGGTGTTTTTTCTTACCAATCTGTTCTTTTCTCATTATCTGTGTATTGATTTGTAGAGTTTTGTAACTTTTCACTTTTAAAGGAGCCCGAAGTAACGTATCTTCTATCTTACACATGTATTCGAACAGCACCAGCCTTTAGCTAATGCTTTTCATGACGACAGAAAAAAAGCTTAGGTAGAAAGCAAAAGCACTGTTTTCCTAAAATTCTTAATAAACTATATTATCTGGCTCAGACTGGCTCCAGTTTAACAAAATACTTTAGCAGGTGGGTAACACTGAGAATTTAAACAGTCCTTCCTTGTTCAGAAAATGGTATTATAGTCCTATTAGTGACACTTTTTTCTGCATAATATCAAGTACATGCTGAATTATGTTGCCAAACCAGAAACAGAGTGAGGCCTTCTCTTTGACAGGTCAGATATCAGTCCAAAATTAATCCCTTACCCAGATCTAAATGTCTAGGAATCTAAATCTATTAAATACCAAAGGCTAACAGAAGACAGCACCATCAGTGAATTCCAACAACCCAGGAGCTACTGTGGTGACCACTGTGTATCAAGGTGTCCCTTAGAGGTCTAAACTGGATTAAATGCGTTGGTATATTTGCCAAGGGAGATGCTGTAACAGTTAATTATTTAAATCTGACCTAAATTTCTCATGCCTGTCTTGTTCCATAATAACAACAACAAGTTCCACAATAATAATTTGTTGTTTGACTAGGACTAGAATCAACTGTGACCCACACTGGACAAGAAGTAGCTTTTTCATCACTCTTCATCCCAGCTTGGGTATGTAAGTCAGTGCATAACTCTGTCCACTGAAAGTATAGTTCATTAGATCACACCAGGATATAAAGGGCTTATTTAGTCCAATGTGGGGATTGTCAGTGCAGATGACAGTTTCTCTCCTATATCCACTTACTCTTAACAAAGAAATATCTTGAAAATGTTTAAAAGTAGTCCCTTTTAAACCCACAACTACCAGGAACTGGAGTGAACTGGGATGTATATACATGTGTGTGTGCAAGCATATGCAACAGAGACAGAGGGAGAGAGAAAGTCACCATAATGTATTCTGTAGAAAACTGTTTATCTGGAAACTAATAAAAAATTAATTTTGGTGGTACAGAGGTCCTGAATGAGGTAGCTTAATGTTTATACTCTTGTCACCCATATGGTAAAGTCTCAAGTAGAATATCTAAAATAGTAATTAATGGAAGACAGAAGAAGGAAAAAAACCCAAAACTCTCCTGTAGTTCATATAGCTGGCTAGAGCCCAAAGTCATGACAGCTTGCATTGTGGTGGGGAGAGCAGTGTGACTCCCTGATCAAGGTCAGCAAATTTTTAATGAACAGAGCTTGATTACTGCTCCCTTTGTGGGAAAAGGTTGTTTGGAAGTGAACAAGGCTCTGTGCACAGTGGTACGCCACATGTGACCTTCCTCACTCTCAAAACCAGCCAAGCTGGAGCTGTCTCCAGTATGGTTACTTGCAGCTGGGGAATGCCTTCCTGAGAAACAGACAGAGTAGCTCTGTGAACTGAGGCTGGTCCATCCTTATCTCAGCATGCAGCATCCACACTCAGTAGTCACTAAGGCCCTGTAAACAGTCTTACTCTGCCATTTCATTGCATCTCTGGCATGGTAGGGCCCCTCAGCTATCACAGGACTTGTCCTCATAAGATTTCCCATTCCCAGACCCAGGATTGCAAGGCTTCTGGGAATGTTTGACTGATTTGGCATTCAAATTCAAGCCTTACCCCTGTAAATCATATCAAGTGTTCTAGGCTATTCCCTTGTTACAGAATGGATGTGGGGTAAAATCAATTCCGCTGCAGTCTCAAGCGCGTTTTGCAATTTAGGATTAACAGAATTTCAAATGTAGTTTCTTTCTGGGATCAAAAATAGGCGAGAAAGTTAAGTTCTAGTATTAGGGGTTGTTGTAAGAGCAACAGCCTTCCAGAAATGTCAGATTCCTGAGACTGACTGTGGGTCAGGACTTTCCATTAAGCTTCTCCTCTGGAAGCAGATCTGTCGGATGACGGACACCAGAAAGCACTGCTTGTTTACATATTCAAAGTTTAAAATAAGAAATCTGCCAGTGTGCTTACATTCTAAAAAGGATTTCTAGATGTTCTATGTGAAGAGGCAGCTTTTACAAAGCAGTAAGCAGAACACTTTTTTCTGGTATTCATAGCCTGATTGGGAAGTACTTTCCAGTATCTGTGGGCAAACATGCTTAAAAACAATTCTCTATGAACATGGAGTTGTAAAGCTATAAAGCACTTTTTATCTCGGCAGGCCAAAATTATTTTTTCTTAGTATTTCAGGAAGACTCTTACATTCCCAAAAGTTCATTAGGTTGACTGATTTTGAGAGGGGGTTTCTTTTTGTCTTTAAGATTCTACTAATGTTGAGAATGACTTTATTTCTATCAATACAGGGCTTATTTTTTAATCACTCAATGTTTAGATGCTGGCTTTCTTATTGATGTTTTAAACTAGGTTTTGCTTTGAACAAAAGAACTAATGGATTTTGTTGATTTAAAAACAGCTTTGGTGTTAAATTGGATTCCAGACAGTGGGATTTAGAAGCTAATTCTTACAAGAGAATCGGAGTTTTAATATCAATAGCTGGAGCACTTCATTGTCCATAAGGGAGTTCTAAATTCTTTTTTGTTTGTTTTTGAACTCTATATTTTCCTGTGTCAAAGAGTTAAAATGTATTCTTGCTTGCTGTTGATTAGCGAGGCATTTCTTCGTTCTCTGCTGTAGAAAAGAATCATGCATATTTGATGTCTTTCTCCTTTTCTCCTTAGTATTTCAAATAATTCAGCTAGACTGTCTCCATCAATTGGGCAAACGGAGCTATAACACCTACTTAAGGGAGGGGAGCCATCTGGTTTCCTTGCAACTCAGAGCCTGCTGGCAAATATTAGGTTGTACCAATTTAAAGCATGATGAAGTGGGAAATAATGGACATTCTTGAAGAATCTGAAAGGGGATCAGCTGTTATTGGCAAAAATTGGCAGGTGCAGTGCACTGTGCTGGCTGTAAGTATGGTCTCAGGTTGGAGAATGCAGCTGGGAAAATGACCTGCTAATTGAATGGTTGCAGGATTCCCAACAGTTCTGACAGTAGTGGAGCATCATTAATTGGAGGCACTTGGTTGACTTGATAGAAACTGTCATAGAATGAAGCAAGTTGATGTTTACTTGCTAGGTGTTAGTGTGTTTATTGCCTGTTACTCAGAATGAGTACTGGTGGAGTCACAAGTGCTTTCAAACTTAGGAGGGCTGGCATAAGGCTAGCGCTATTTCTTATTTCTTAATATTTCTTAATATTTGTTATTTATATTTACAACATTGTGACAGCAATTTGAGGTCATAAAAGCTACTTAATTACATAAAAGCTACTTAATTTGCTTAACTGCACACTGGGCCCAGGTGAACGTCATGAAGTTCAACAAGAGCAAGTGCAGGGTCCAGCACCTGGGATGGAACAATCCTCACAGGCTGGGGAATGAGATGTTCGAGAGCAGCCCCATGGAAAGGGACTTGGGGGTGCTGGTGGATGAGAAGCTGGACATGAGCAGACAATGCACGCTTGCAACCCAGAAAGCAAGTCAAATCCTGAGCTGCATCAAAAGAAGTGTGGTCAGCAGATCCAGAGAGGTGATTCTGCCACTTTACTCTGCTTTGGTGAGATCTCACCTGGAGTACTGCGTCCAGTGGTGGAGCCCTCATTATAGGAAGGACATGGACCTGATGGAGCGGGTACAGAGGAGGGCCACGGAAATGATCAGAAGGTTGGAGCACCTCTGCTATGAGGACAGGCTGAGGGAGCTGAGGTTGTTCAGTCTGGAGAGGAGGAGGTTCCGGGGGTACCTAATAGCAGCCTTCCAGTACCTGAAGGGGCCTACAGGAAGGATGGAGAGAAGCTCTTTACAAAGGCCTGCAGTGACAGGACAAGGGGCAATGGCTTCAAGCTTGAGAAGAGCAGGTTTAGATTGGATGTTAGGAACAAGTTCTTTACTATGAGAGTGGTGGAGCACTGGAACAGGTTGCCCAGGGAGGTGGTTGAAGTCCCATCCCTGGAGACATTCAAGGTGAGGCTTGATGGGGCTATGGGTGACCTGGTCAGGTAGGGATGTCCCTGCTGATTGCAGGGGGGGATGGACTAGATGACCTTTGGAGGTCCCTTCCAGCCCAGACCATTCTATGATTCTATGATTCTGTGATGATTCTATTGATATCTTTCCCATCTCTCTCCTTTTCCCTTAAATTTTCCCTTATATTAGATTTCTAAATTGATTTGGCTTGGAGCAGAAGCTTCTTTTTTTCAACTTTATTCAGAGCCCAACAAGACCTTGTCCTCAGCTGGGTTGTCTTGGATGCTGCTGTAATTCACACAGCAGTTACAGAAACAAAAATAGCCTGGTTTTGGTCCAGAATAGTATTAGATGCACCTCTGGTTTATGTGGGTCTCAGAATAGCAGTATATGCAAAAGCACATGTGCTTTAGCTGTGGCTCCCTTTTTCATATGTTGTTTTGATTCATTAAATGTGAACATATTGTGGTGCATCCTAGTTTAATATAAAGGTCTGTTGGTGAAGTGTGGCATTTTCCCACATCTGTTAGCACCCTTCAAGGAAAGATCTATTGGCAATTAGTGCTGCGCAGAAAGTACTGCAGACTTTGGAGTGCACTTCATGTATCTTCAGTGACTGTAATCCTGCTATGTGTCTAAAAACTCTACAGCTATTGTAAGAGAGCTTTCCTGTATAAGTTATGGTGGCTAGGAGGTAAGAGACTTCAGTGACAGGGTTGTCCCACCCAGTATGCCTTTGGCATTTATAGGGAAAAGGTTATCTGTGATTGTGGATTGGATGAGGAACAGCAGGCTGAAAACTGGCCTGAGTGTCTTGGTGTTCTGCCTGTCTCCAGGCCAGGTGTTCAGACCTTCAGGACTGATGAAACCAATTTTTCAGGTTGGAGCCTCAAGCAAGTCTTCCAGTACCTGTCATACTCTTCCTCTGCTGAGGCGGTACATCTGGAAAAATTGCCTTCAGCTTGTGTCTTCATTTGGATATAACCTCTGTCAGGTGGGAGGCAGGAAGGTGAAGTTGGAAGAACTTGGAAACCATATCCCTGGATCAAAGTCCTGTGTGGCAAATGTCAAGCCTATGATGCACCTGGGAACAAAAAGACATTGATGAAGAGATGCCTCCTCTCCTCAGCTCTGCCTCTGCATCCTGGGACAAGCTATTTTGGGGAATGCCATTTCGTTAAATGTCATAGCTAGATGTGAATCAGTTTGTGGTGCCTGGTTCTAGCCTAGCTCCCCTGGATGCTTATTATGCCATTCTTTTGGTTTTCTTAACATTAAGAATTAAATGAAAATAACTAACCCAGCTTCGGGAAATTAAATAAATTTGGCATTGCCCTGGAGCTGAACAGGAATACTTGACTTAGGACAGGTTTTGGGAAATTATACATTTTAGTGTGCCTCCTGGGCACCTGCCAGGACAACTAAGATGATGGACAAGTCATGAAACCAGGCTGATTTTGAGGCCTGTGCTGAACACCCCCTTTGCCAGGGCTGATCTGCCCTGCAGCCAACCCTGCAGGTGTGCAGCCGTGCACAGCATCCCAGACCCTGATCGGCCTCAGAGGGCAATCACCACAAGTTGGTGCTCAGCATGATGCCCTTGCTGAGGCCATGACTGGGGCTGGGATAGGTCACCAGGAAAGGATCATGGTGCTTTGGGCAGGATGGCCCAGGCAGGTCATGGAATCATAGAATGCTTTGAGTTGGAAGAGGCCTTTAAAGGTCATCTAGTCCAACTTCCTTGAAGCGAGAAGGGACATCTTTAACTCAGTTTGCTCCAAGCCCCATCCAGCCTGACCTTGAGTGCCTCCAGGGATGGGGCACCTACCACTTCTCTGGGCAACCTGTTCTGGTGTTTTATCACCCTTACTGTAAAAAATTTCTTGTCTGAATCTATCCTCTGTTACTTTTAAGCCATTATGCCTTGTCCTGTCACAATAGGCCTTGCTTTACAGATCATGCTCATCTTTCTTGTAGGCCCTTGTAAGATACTGGAAGGCCACTGTGAGGTCTCCTTGGAGCTTTTCTTCTCCAGGCTGAACATCCCCAACTCTCTTAGGCTTTCTTCATAGGAGAGGTATTCCACTCCTCTGATTATTTTTATGGCTCTCCTCTGGATCCACTCCAACAGGTCCATACCTTTCTTGTGTTGAAAACTCCTGAGCTTGATGCAGTACTCCAAATGGGATGAAACCAGAGTGGAGTAGAGTGACAGAATCTCTTGACATGTCAGACATGCTTCTTTCAATGCAACCCAGCATGCAGTTTGCTTTCTGGGCTGCAAACCCACATTGCCAACTCGCGTCCAATTTTTCATTCACCAACATCCCCCAAGTCCTTCTCCACAGGGTTGCTCTGCAGCACCTGCTCCTGCAGGTCCAGCAGGTGCCATCAGTAAGCTGTAATGGGCTTTTAACGTCCCTCCTTTTCTTTTCCTAATCTCTTTTGGGGTTTTTTTTGTCTTTCCCTTTTCCTTCACACACAGCTGAATGAATCTGCCAAGCAGCTCATCGAGATGGACAAGACATGCTTGGCCGCTGCCTCCGGCTGTGACATGCCACTGCCAGTAGAGACAGCAGCAGTGGCAGCGGCAGCAGCAGTGGGTCTGGCACCATGCTCCACACTGGCTGGTGCCGGGGCAGCCGGGGCAGCCCAGCGTCAGGTGGAGGGCAAGAAGAATGCCAAGAAGCGCCACTCCTTCACTGCCCTGAGCATGACACACAAGTCCTCCCAGGCTGCCAGCAACCGGCACTCCATGGAGATCAGCGCCCCTGTCCTCATCAGCTCCAGTGACCCTCGAGCAGCTGCCAGGATCGGGGAACTGACTCACCTCTCCTCCAGTGCCCCGGCCCAGGTAAGGCAGGGGTAAGAAGCGTGTTTCAGGTGCTCTTGGTGACAGCATCCTATGGCATCACCGCTTTCAAAATGTGCATGCAGCAGTTGCAGTGCTGTCGTCCCAGTGTGGTGGTACTTGACATCTGTCATTCTCAACCTTGCATTAATCAGTAGGAAACCAAGAGGAGATAGAGAATAAAGCCATATTTGATTCACAAAAGTGTGACATGTTCAAAAAAATAATCCCACAATTTGTTTGAAGTAGTGTGGCTTATATTGCACCACTTTCTGTTGTAGAAAGGACTAATTGTGAGTGATCCTGTTACCCTGTGGGGTAGCAATGTTGGTATGAAATTAACACAACAGAGAGAAAAAATAATTTTGGAATAATTTTTTCCCTACAGATCACTAGAGGGTGAGCAAATGTGCCATGCTTTGGCAAGTGTTGTACCCAGAAAGTAGCTGCTGTTCAGAAACGCCCAAGGAAGTATTAAACCATCAGACATTCTGGAAGTCCTTCTTCCTCTTGAAGGAGAAGGCAAAGGAGCAGCCCCCTGGGCATTCCCACAGATCCCAAAAGGAACTTCCAAGAGGCTGCTTCTGGGGACATGACAGAAATAGGATCCAAACTCACCAGGAACACACTAAAAACCCTTGCAATTGTCTGCTGTTTCTGTGGATAAGGGAATCCAAGTAGTAATTTGCAGTTTGGAGACATAGAAGAGAATGACAAGTAATGAAAATTCCAAACCTCTTCTGCCTTGGCCTTACTGCCCAGTCATCTACACAGTTAGCGTAGAGATTAGCAGCAACAAGTTCCCTCTACAGACCAGTTCCTCATGGTCTGTGCTGCTTGCTAACACTGAGATAACCTAAGCATGACAAGGTCTTCCCATACATTATTTCTCTGCACTTTCCTTCTCCCTGGCCATGCCATCCTGACCCTCGCACCCTTACCCCATATTGGGACAAACATGGATCACTTCCTACTCCTTCAATGGCCTAGTGTGGGAAGTGATCCGCATTACAGCTGCTGCCTACACTGATGTGGGTGTAGAGGAATGGGAGAGGACTGCAAAAGAGGAAAGGGGGACAAGCAGCATACTGCATGGACTGCCTTGGGCAAAGATGCCTCTTTACACCCTTTTGCAGTGCTGGTGAGTCTCCTCTGTGGGGCTGGTGTGGTGCCCCACACCATGAGGTCACTCTTGATAGCTGTGCTGTACTGCCACCCTTGATGAGCTCCCAAGACAGTGCAGTGTAGGTTTGCAAGGGCACTGGGGAAGGCAGGGTGCCTGCACTCATGCCAGCACATTCCACAGGGCAAACCTAAATGGTGTGATGAGGGGATGCTGCAGAACCTTCTTCTGTTCCTGCCTCAGCTGCTAACCTTACTTTGCTTCCCATCAACCTGTAGGAGCCAGAGAGGCAGCTCAGTCCAACTGTAATTTAGTTCGATTTTCTTCCACATGCCTGTTCCAGGCAGGATGTCTGTGCTGCAAGGTCTTCCCCTTCCTTTCAGCCCTCAGCAGGAGAGTGAAGGTGAGGATACAGCTTCCACACAAAGCAGTGCATATGCCAAGATGTACTGAGACATCTGTAAAGCAGCACAAGCACTAAACGTGAGTGAGGGTCCAAGGCTTGTCAAGTAAATCACACACAGGTTTTTGGCACTCAGAGTGACGTATTTGGACTTCACAGACATGTGACAAACTGTGGCTTTTCTGTTCTTGTGCTAGTCAAGGGGAAAACCATGTACACCCTATTTTAAAATCATGTGAAGACTCATTCTAAGCTAGTAAAACACAAAAATTAGACCATGAAGCAGAAAGTGCTTTGTCTGTACTCCCCTGTTTTAACAGAACAGTTGTTAAAACCCCATTCATTTTGCAGACCATTGTGGTGTTTCAGCACAAGTGATAGGGGACAAGAAGGGCCCTGTGTTCTCTGTAACAAGTTATGGTTATCTAAATCCAGCTTGATGGAGGATTAGTTGGGTACTTGGAAGCAGATAGTAAGATATGTCATTGGTCATAGTCAGAAGCACAGCTAGGGCTAGGGTATAATGAAGCCACTCCAGTGTGCCCATGGTGGGAGCAGGTTTGGGGAATCATTCTTGTGTCTCAGAACATAAAGCAGGTTTGCAGACAATGCATCTGAGCACATGCTTCCTTCACTGATGGCCAAAATGGTCTTGACCAAACTCCAGAGAGGACAAAAAGAGTCTTGGTGGCTCAGATCAACCTTAGTGAAAAGAGATTTCTCTTTGTCAAAAAGCCCAAAGACCCCAGTCACCTAAAGGTGACACATAGGTATGCATACATTTATCTGCTTTTGGGGACCTTTACTATATTCTTTCAGTTTTGAGGAATTTAAACATTTTCTTTCACAAATTTTGCTAGGAATGTGCATCTGTTAGGTGAAAAGAGTGGAGCTGATGTTCTCACTATATTCTCTTTACTGCAGGACCAGCCTTCAGAAAAATGCCTCACTGTTGTAAGAGTAGCAATAAAATAAAAAATGCTACTAATGTGAATCCACCTGCTTCCAGCCTTCTTAGTTAGCTCTACAGAGTCCAGAATTTGTCTCTTACAAAATGTACATTAAAATTATGCAGCTATAGCTATATATCTCTTAATCCCATCATAGTACGGCTTACATTTTAATTTAAAATGTCAGAAATTCACTTCCTTCTCTACCATCTGCTAAAACCTGACATGGCTCTGAAACATTTAATGATGCTGCAGCCTTAGACAGAAAATCAGTTCAGCATTTTTCTTTTATTCACATGGCTGAACGCCAGCCAAAGTAGCATAAACAAAGGGCCCCTGAGCTCTTACATCAAGGAATTCAAGGCAGTGAGAATCTTGTCCAGATCATTTTGTTCTAAAATGTGTTTGCCATTTTTAAGGTAAATGTCTTGTATGTCTTGTTAGGGGGTTGACATCTTGACAGCCTGTAAACTGACACAACTGCTGCTTCAGAAGGCCTCCGGGGCATTAATGAAAGGATGGGCAGGTAGGCAGTAAGGCTGTGCAAGTAGCTGCCAAACTTACCAGTGAGGTCTGCCGCAAGAATATATCTCACCTTTTCTTCCCTCACCCAAAGAGGGTCTACCCTGCAATTCATAGACACAGACTTTGAGTGGTTCACTCTGTAACCGCCTCAAACCCCTGCTAATCTGCAGCAGCAGTCTGCCAAAGTGTATTTCTTATAGGGGAGGCACCAAATCCACAGTTTCACTGCTGACTGTCTAGCAAATTTATGCCTTTCCTTTCACCATTCAAATCCATATTTGGTTTATTTTATCTTTTATATCATGTCCTTCAAATTTCCAGGCATTTCATCATTGTTTATTTAGGAGATCTCTTCATAAAAAGAAGTAAATTAGTTTTGTTCAGTTTGATAGGCACGAGCTTCACTGGTTGTGCTGATTTTGCTCCAGACAGAATGTGGGATTTACCCCAAAGGAGTAAAATGACAACACTTGCACAGAATTTGGAAGTTAAAGTAACCTTCCAGTATCTGAAGGGGGCCTACAGGAAGGCTGCGGAGGGACTATTTATAAGATCTTGCAATGACAGGACAAGGGGCAATGGGTTTAAACTGGCAGAGGGAAGATTTAGACTAAATGTTAAGAGGAAGTTCTTTCCAGTGAGGGTGGTGAGGCACTGGAACAGGTTGCCCAGGGAGGTTGTGGCTGCTCCCTCCCTGGAGGTGTTCAAGGCCAGGTTGGACAAGGCCTTGAGTAACCTGTGCTAGTGGGAGGTGTCCCTGCCTATGGCAGGGGATTGGAACTAGATGATCCTTGAGGTCTCCTTCCAACCTTACCATTCTATGATTCTATAAATAAAAATAATGTTTACAAAAGCAGATAAAACTACAAAATGTAGTAAGAGGAAAAGGATATATACAACCCAGCAAAGGCCCAGACCTCCCTGGACTAGGCCCACGACAGACTGTGTTATGCAGTAAAAATTATCTCTCCTCATCCCCCCCACTTTAGGCCTACATCCCACACATCAAACCCAAACAAGGCTAAGAGCACAGAGCAAGAGGCAAAGGAGAAGAGAAAGAGTGAGAGAGCAAAGAGAACGCTGCTGGAAGGTCAGCTTGTTATATAGAGAAAATACAGGATAAGGAATGGAATAACAAATTACAGTATCCTGTACCTTCCCCCTATCCCCTAGGAGGAATTTTCTTCTCTATGCTTTTACAACTGCTCTCTAACCTACCACACTGGTACACATCAAGACTGATACTTAGCTTGCAGAGGGGTTTCTACCTTTTTTTTTAAGTTGACACAGTTTTCCTATAGCCTATCCTTTGAACAAGTGGAATTCAATTACAGGAGCTCTTGAGCATCATCTAGTTCCTTCCCTCAAGCAGCTGTCTGGTGCCCAGCAAAACAGCCCTCTTAAAATGGCATCCATTTCCCTTGTAGACCTGAGGCATCTGCATCTCTGACACTTCGTTATTCTCTGCTGACATGAGAGAAAGCAGAGACATTGAAGGTTTCTCACTGCAGGAGCTTAAAATTTAGGTAGAAATTTTAGTTGTTTCAGTAAATGTGGAATATGTTCCACCTCTTAGAAGTGCTTTCATACTGCACAGTGCTATATTCCTGTGGCTTTTGTCAGGTTTTGTGAATTGAAACCAGACTTTCATGCCAAGATGACACATTTTTTGTTTTTTATGAGTTGCTGCACTATTAAAAACCTTCTCCTTCTCCAGGAGGCCACAGATTTATGCATATTGCGCACTGGCATGTGGACCAGCGTATGGAATCACATGTTTTGAAAGAACTTCTGCATATTGTTATTTTAGTAACGGAAGGCTACAGGCCTTACTTAACATTTTTATTGTTCTTTAAGCAGAGCCAACTCAGCTGTTTCCCAAAGGCCAAGATGCATTTTTAAATGAGTGATAATCTAATAAGCATCATAATTGACTGCAAGCCTAGGGATGCTCAAAGGTAGAAGAATCAACTTCTAGTCAACTCAACTGTATGAAATAGTGACTGGAAGACCACAGCAGCCAGGATACAAAGTATTTATTTTCAAAAGAGGCAATGCTAAGACATTCATTTTGCTTGCAGCCAAATTTGCATCTCTTATGCTTTCCGTTGCATGCTGAGTATCACTCATTAAACATAAGACCTCCATCTAAAAGGCAACAGAGTCTGTACATCATGCAGAATGCCCTATCATGCTGGAAAAATAGATTTTCATTGAAGATATAAGTAGTGCTTCAGGTCTGTGATGGAGCTGAAGCTGAATTAGGTTACAAGTGAAGAGGAGCAGTTCACAACTGAGACTCCCTGGAGAGCAAGGAAGGTCCCTCAGGATAGTAATAATGCCTAAGCCTCAGATGGCTTGTCTTGCTTCCATTTTCACCCCTTATGAATTATTCTTCCTTGCTATTTGGAAAGGTCATAGGTGAATACTGTTCCAAATCCCCTGGTTTTTGACAGAAAATGCATCACATGAATAATAAAACATAGTTTTGTGCACACCAGGATAAACAGCTAAATGAGGAAGAGAGGATCCTCCCCATAGAAGGAACTTCTCTGTGTGTTTTTAAGAACTCACCACCATGCACAAGAAGTCCATTTCTATCTGTGACTGTGAGTGCAGGCTTCTTACCAGAGGCCACATATCCAGGAAAAGCTGAGGACAATGGCTTGCACACTCCCAGTCCCAAACAGTGACCACATTTGAAATGAAAAATGTTCCTTGAAGTGTCTCGCTATATAAATCATTTGGAAGTGTGACTCCTTATCAGTTATTTAGAAGTGCTGAATTTTAGCCAAGAAAATGTAATAGGAGAACTCTGGTTGAGCCTTGGTTGATAACCTAAATGTGCTGACCATGAGAAGCATATAAATTATACATAAAATCCAGGGACTGAAAGTGACCCTTAAATTTTCAAGTGCACAACAGGCTCTGAGAAAAGAAGAGAAGTTCAGGTATTTTTCAGCTTTGGCCTGAAGTGCAAATTCTATCCAACCTGCTCTCCTGCTGGCTGTGAATGACAACTCACTGGACATTCATTAATGAGAGTGAGACAGCTGACACCAAGGGCAGCTATCTCAGGAGACTGCAATGGTCAAAATGGCAAAAGAGAAGTAGTATTAGTCTGACCTGTGTTTCTGTCATTTAGATCAAAATACATCACAAAAATAGCATAAGAGATCTGGCTGAATTTTAACCTAATCTACTCCATGGTCTTTGTACATTTCCAGTTCTGCTCTATGTAATTTAGAGCTGCTTCCAAACATTGACTATTCACCGCATCTCTGCTTTAAATAACTTCATAAAAAACTCTCACTGTGGGCAGACACGTAAGCTAATTAGAATCATAGAATGATAGAATAATTCAGGTTGGACAAGATCCCCAGGATCATCAAGTCCAACCATTGACCCTACTCTACAAAGTTCACCCCAAAATCATATCCCCAAGCACCACATCTAAATGGCCTTTAAACACATCCAGGTCAGTGACTCAACCACCTCCCTGCGCAGCCCATTCCAATGCCTGACCACTCTTGCTGTGACAAAATTTTTCCTAATGTCCAATCTAAACCTACCCTGTTGCAGTTTCAGGCCATTCCCTCTGGTTCTGTTGATAATTACCTGTGGGAAGATACCATCACCAACCTCTCTACAACATCCTTTCAGGTATTCGTAGAGAGCAATGAGGTCTCCCATTAGACTCCTTCAAACTAAACAGCCTCAGCTCCTTCAGTTGCTCTTCATAAGACTGAATAAATCCAGACTCTTAACTAGCTTTGTTGCCCTCTACACTTGCACCAGTACCTTGGTATCTCTCTTGTATTGAGGTGCAGAAAACTGGTCAAAATACTCGAGGTGTGACTTCACCAGTGTCAATATACCATATTATTTGTCAAAACTATTGCAAATGAGACACACGAACTGACTCAGTTTATTGATTTACTACACAAACTACTGAGAATTCAGGTCAAAGCAAAATTGCCTTTCAGAAACTACTGCCTTAGAGACAGTGTCTTCTCGTTAAGCTATAATTTGTCTCATCACAAATATATTTTAAAAGAATTTTCAAGAATCACAAAACATAGTTTTTTGCAGAATCTAGGAGGAGAAGGCTGTGCTTTAGAAGGGTTATTCAACTGTGCATGAAATCCTATTGCCTGCAAAACAAAAACAAAATGTTTTTTTCAGGTGCTCTTCAGGGTAGTAACACAAAAACATAGTGTCACTGAGACTGTTTTTGCAGGGGGCTAATCCTAAGGCTTTGCACTACCTCCCCATCTGATTTGGAAGCCTCAAGAGCGAGCAAGGCATTGTCTTGGTACTTACACTATATCACAAAATCCTGCCCATCCAGCACATGCTATGTGATGCCTGACATATGAACAGAAATTACTGTGGTGTGTACTTTCCCTGGTTCCATTTGAGTTTTTTGTTTATTTGTTTTCCACTACTATACCCCTGGAGAGAGACTTCCTACAGGAGGTGTTGCACAAGATCCTGATGAGATTTTTTGTACAGTTATCAAAAGGATTATTATGAACATGGGATTAAGTTATCATCTTTTAGAGATCAGCCTTTCAGTTCAAGCTTTCCTGTCTCTCTTCATTTGATTTTTCATGTTTTTTGATCCCAGAATTGCAAGAAGCTGTTTACTATAAAGCTGTTTAAAACCTCACGTTAGAGAACTAGACACTGGTGCTCAGTGCTGAAAGAGTTAGCCTGAAAAAAAACAAGGCTGAATAAAATATAATTCTCATGATGCTCATCCACATGATGCTTAATTAGTCCTCATTTGGGGGAACTGAGAAGCTGCAAACTAGAATAATAAGTGTTTTTATGGATGGTAGTATCAAATGAACATTTGGAAGAAGATGACAAAAAATATTTGGGGGTTTGTAGTTTTTTTCTTCCAACTTGCACCATCCTTAACTTGCAGGATAGTGGAAATTGAAGCTCAGAAAACAATTTTAAGCAACTTCTTAATCTCTTTGTATAGCTTCATGTGCTATTCGCAGAAGACATTGTCTAGAGCTTTTGGCCTATTATGAGCCAAAAATTAATCAGGGCCACCATGGTGCTGGAACAGGCTGGCATAATATTCTGCTTCACCTCAGCAACTCAGGGGAAAGAACCCCTCAATAAATGATAAATCATACAAATACTGTAAATTGTATAAATTTAGCTCCCATTTCTGCAGGAAGGAACTGGGTATTTATGCAGCTATTTATGCAGCTGCAGCTGTTAGGCATATTTGTTTGGTTTTTACACACATACCATTATGGAAGAAAAAGTCTTACTCTAGAACTGGTAAGTCCATTTCAGCTCCCACTTTGGTAATTAGCATTTGATGAGGCTACTTGATCTTGTGTGTGGCACTTTGCATCAATATGTGGTGACACTACCATGAATTAAGTGATAATACATTATTTCTAGGAACATTAAGGCCTAGAGTGATTGCCACAGTCATTGTTTTATAGAGTCAGCGACTTACAGAAATGAGTCACAGGAATCTTAAAGACCATTAGGCTATTTTTTGTGGTATTTCTAGAGGATGGTATGTCAGCTTATGCAAGTTGGATGTTTGAGTGCTTTTCTCGTATTTTAAAGCTATATTAAAGAGAAATTTAAAGTAAGCTGTAAATATGCATTCAAGACATTAAAAGAAATTTTCCCATGAATTAATGAATGTGGTAAGTGCCCTGTGGTGAGACAGTGCTGGGTTTGCTTTGAAGTCAAAATAGAGATTTCTGCTTGGTTATTTTCTAGATGGTAAGAATTCATCTGATAGTAGCAGCAATTATTTTTCTGTGAAGGCTGCTGCAACCTGCAATATCATTGTACTCTGTTCCTACTTTTATCACTGTCTTCATGACTTCTATTCCCCTCCAAGACCAAGACTCATGCTTTTGCAAATCACTTCATAAATCCCCACAGGTACCAGGTCTTTTCAAATTAAATCACAAATGTGGTCTTAAAGTACTTGTGAAAATCTAAAGTAATCTACAAGCAAGAGAAAGGATAGGTTATGCTGGCAGTCTAGACTGCGCTTGTGCTTTCATAGAGGTGCACATGGGAAGAGAGATAGGAATGAATTTGAGATGAAGTTTCAGCCCAAATGAATGGTTATTGCCTTTAATAGCCTGGTCTCCAAGGGCTTATCGTTAATGTTTTGCCAGACTGGTTGCTTATAAATATATGCCAGAGCCGAGACAAGAGGCATCAACAGCTCAGCAGTGAAGTACTTACCCAGGAGTATGTAGTATAAACTGTAATAGAAATATATCATTATTTATACGTTAAAGTGCAATTTGTTTTGATTCTCCTGTAGTTGTCTTGCAAATAATACTTACCAGTTGGAGAGGGAATGAGATCCATCTGAACTTAGACACACGGAGGTGACTTCTGAGGAAGTTAGACTGTCCTCCCCAGGAAAAGACTGACCCTCAAGCTGGGTAGTCATCTGCAGAGTTCATTTTTGGCAGCTAGCTTTGGCTCTCTTCACTTTGCATAACACCCGAACAGTGCCTGGTACCTGTGACTTACTGAAGCATCTGACAATGGTGTTGGAAATGCTGTGTGGGAGCTGAAAGCAGAGACACTGTGCTTTGCTGTTGTTTTGTTTGGAAGGACTATACAGCCACTAGGATGAGATCAAGTTTAGCCAAGCCCCAAGATGCCTTTATACAGTCTTTCCTCATTCTTGACCTTTGAGTAAAGTCTTCTTTTAGTAGCCAGCACAGAGACTGGGAGGAAAAGACAGGCAATTTTTAAGGAGACCTCAAGTTATGAGTTTCCTATTGGATATAGCTTAAGTGTTGGGAATGTGTAATTGTGTTTCAGTGGTCATAAGGAGGCTGTTGTGTTTACGGAAAGAAAACAAAAAGTCCTTTTACACTACTATCCAGACCAATTGGTACATAGCCACCTACTCCACCAGAGTAGCTGGTGATAAAAACAAGACAGCACAGTGTGAGCTGGGAGTGAGATATCTGTCACGCAGCACTGTTGTGCCTGACTATGTGTGAGTCTGGAAGTTTTACTCAAGATTTAGCCTCTTGCAGTACAGGTGTCATTGCTGTGCTACTAATGGGCACAAAGAAGAAGGAATTAGACAGAGGTACCCAGAGGTAGTCTTCAGTGTGCCTGGGTACTCAGTGCTGGCCTTCAGTATAACTTCATGCAGCTGTTTTTTGCCACTGACTGGCAGCTGGGGTTTATCGTCTCTTGGAAGAGAAGAGCTGTTGCTGTTGAGCTGAAAACAGCAGCAGCAGCAAGTGATACTTGGAGGATGTTATATTGGAGTGGGAGCATGAAGAAGTAGAATTTGGCTGTTTAGTGGCCTAAGTAAGTGATTTGAGAGTTGGCAGTGTCTAGTTCAGAAAGCTGCACGCCACCATTAGAGTAAATGGCCTCCTAATCAGGAGGCATGCTACAGTATGATTACCCAGCAGGTCATGTCTGGAAACTCAATGGATGAATGTTTAAAGTCATTAGAGGCTCGTAAGGATAGAGAGGCACCAAATGGCATTTTCAGAAGTGACTTAGATTGCAATAAAATCCATGGGAATCAGACAGTGAAGTGCTTCTTAATGCCTCCCTGAGAAAATTCCACGAGGTGCCTGTTTTTATCAATAGGTGCCCATGTGCCTTTTAAAAACCTGGCTGTCAGACATGTACCCTCCTGAGTAAGGCTTAGCAACAGTGAGTAGCAGAGATGGAAGGAGGATTAAGATGTAAACGCTGCAGTGTTTGAGCCTTCCTTGTGTTAATTCCTGTGCATGGCTGTATTTGTGTATCTGGTGCCACAGGAAGGTGGATCACACAGGGACATGCCATCAGAAAAGAAGGAAATGGCACTCAGACCTCCCAAAAGATATCAAAGCAGTGAACAAAAAAATCAGAGCATTATCTTGGATTCCCATTCCCCTGAGCAGATGAAGAGGAAAGGGCAACATGTTTTGTACATTGTTCCTTAGATCACAATAGCAACAGTGCAACCTGTCTCTGAAGCTAAATAAAGAAGGAAAGCAAACTAAGCTCTGCTGCCAGCTGTGATGGAGCAGGGCCTGCAGTGTTCACCAGGTGGATTATTACTGTTACCAGTAGCTAAGATGTCACACATCAAATGGTAAGATTAAAGAGTGTGAAGTAAACTTCCAACAAAGGTAATCAAAAGTATTAAGAAATAGGAGCTTGTTCTTTCACTTATTGCAAGTAGTATCTTGTAAAACAATCTAGCAATATTCTGTTGTTTAATATGAACTAGTTAGTGATACAAAGGGGTGAGAACAGGACCTTGAAAGAGGAGGCTTAGAGAGCTTTCACTGACTGTGTCAGTGACTGTGCTGAACATTCAGATGCATGGTGGGAATCAGGCAGCCACCGAGAGAAATCTTCAAGGAGTCTAGTCTAGTCTCAGTGCTTGGAAAAATTATTGAGAAGATCATACTATTGGAAGGCATTTAAAGAATAATACAGTCATCAGAAACGATGAACATGAGTTCACAAAGAGAAAGTTCTGCTTGACTAATTTGATATCCTCTGAGAAGGTCACCCACCTAGTGGATGAAGGGAAGGTGGTAGATGTAGTTTTTCTGAATTTTAGTAAGGCTTTTGATACTCTCCCTACAGAGCATCCTTTTGGACAAGTTGTCCAGATGTGGGATTAGTGGGTTTGCAGTGTGCTGGGTGAAGAACAGGCTAAAGGACAGAGAACAAAGGGTTGCAGTGAAGCTATGTCTGTCTGGTGACAAGTCACCAGCAATGTTCCTCAGGGTTTAATTCTAGGATGGGTTCTGATCAACATATTTATCAACAGTCTGGATGCAGAAGTTGAATGCACAATTAGTAAATTTCCTGATGACACCAAACTGGGAGGTGCTCTTGATTTCCCTGATGGATGAGATGCCTTGCAAAATGATCTAGGTAGATTGGAGCACTGGGCAATGATTAATAGGAGGAAATATAGTAAGTCAAAATGCCAAATTCTGCACCTAGGACAGAATATTGCTGGGCGTAAGTATAAATTGAGAAGCCCTGCAGAAAGGGAATGTGGGGTGCTGGTTGCCAAGCAGGCTCAATGAGAGTCAGCAGCATGCCCTGGCAAACTGCACTCTGAGATGCATCAAACGCAGCATAACCAGCTAGTCACAAGAGATGATTGTCCCATTGTGTTCAGTGTTGGTGTGGCCTCACTTTAAGTACTGTATGTAGTTCTGGGCTGGAGGTCAAGGTCATTGAATGTGTCTGGAGGAGGGCAACAAAGATGATGAAAGGGCTGTAAGGAACTTCCTGTGAGGAGCAGCTCAGAAATCTGGGTTTGTCTAGTTTGGAGGGAAGAGACTGAGGGACAACCTCATTGCTCTCTACAGCTTCCTGAGGAGGGGAAGTAGAGAGAGAGAGAGGTGCTGATGTCTTCTACCTGTGATTCAGTGATGGCACACATGGGAATCACAGAATCACAGAATGTTAGGGTCTGGAAGAGACCTCAAAAGATCATCTAGTCCAACCTCTCTGCCAGGGCAGGATCATCCATACCAGATCACAATGGAACGCATCCCCGTGGGTCTTGAATATCTCCAGAGAGGGAGACTCCACAACCCCACTGGGCAGCCTCTTCCAGTGTTCTGTCACCCTCACAGTGAAAAGCATTTGCCTCTTGTTTACATGAAACTTCCTATGCCTCAACTTGCACCCATTGCCCCTTGTCCTGTCATCAGGCATCACCGAAAAGAACCTGGCTCCACCCTCCTGGCACTCACCCTTTACATATTTATAAACATTAATGATGTCACGCTTTAGTCTCCCCTCCAAGCTAAAGAGCCCCAGCTCCCTCAGTCTCTCCTCATAAGGAAGATGTTCCACTCCTTTAATCACTTTTCTGTCTCTGTGCTGGACTCTCTCAAGCAGTTCCCTGTCCTTCTTGAACTGAGGGGCCCAGAAGTGGATATGGTATTCCAGATGCAGCCTCACCAGGGCAGAGTGGAGGGAGAGGAGAACCTCCCTTGACCTACTAACCACAGCCCTTCTAATACACCCCGGAATGGTAATGGCCTTCTTGGCTGGAAGAGCTGAATGGCTCAAAGCTGCACCAGAGGAAGTTCACACTGTACATTAGAAAACATTTCTTTACTGAGAGGGTGGTGAAAGTGTGTCCAGTTCTGGGCCCCTCAATTCAGGAGAGATGTTGAGGTGCTGGAACATGTCCAGAGAAGGGTGACGAAGCTGGTGAGGGGCCTGGAGCACAGCCCTGTGAGGAGAGGCTGAGGGAGTTGGGATTGTTTAGCCTGGAGAAGAGGAGGCTCAAGGGCAACCTCATTGCTGTCTACCACTACCTGAAAGGAGGTTGTAGCCAGGTGGAGATCAGTCTCTTCTCCCAGGCAACCAGCAACAGAACAAGGGGACACAGTCTCAAGGTGTGCCAGGGGAAGTCTAGGCTGGATATTAGGAGGAAGTTCTTCACAGAGAGAGTGATTGGCATTGGAATGGGCTGCCCAAGGAGGTGGTGGAGTCACCGTCCCTGGAGGTGTTCAAGAAAAGACTGGATGAGGCACTTAGTGCCATGGTTGATTGGATAGGGCTGGGTGATAGGTTGGACTGAGTGATCTTGGAAGTCTCTTCCAACCTGGTTGATTCTGTGAGTCTATGATTCTATGAAACCCTGGAACGGACTTCCTAGTGAGGTGCTCAATGCCCCAGGCCTGTCAGTGTTAAAGAAACATTTGAACAATGCCTTTAACAACATACTTAAAATTTTGGTCAGCTCTGAAGTGGTTAGGCAATTGGACTAGATGACGTTTTTAGGTCCCTTACAACTGAAATAGTCTGTTCTATTTTATTTCTATTCTACACTGCTGTGATCTTCGCTGCATTTGCACCCTGAGGCTGTTCACACAGCTCCATTTTTTCATAAGGTAAAAACAAATGTTTTGTCCTACCAAGAAATGGTGGGGACCAATCCGTTTTCTTAGAGGCAATTTCTTTAGCTCAGAGCAGGCATACACTGGTGGCACAATATGAAGAAGTTTGGTCCAACCCTATTTCACACCTCTTGAGTGAGGCAGCTATCCCTAACCCCATTAATCTACTTGAATGAGGAATCATTCTCCAGATAACCCTACATTTTTTTTGAGTGGGTCAGGTTTTAATCTGTAAGTTGATATTATCTCACAGATGTGACAGGCAGGATTAGTAAAGCCTTAGTCACAGAACTGGAAAGAAAGCTTACTTCTACACAGAGGACTAAGAGCTGCCTGGATCCTTCCTTGTTTGAGCAAGCAGCCAAAAAGTGAGGAGAAATAATGAGAAAAAGGAGATCTACTTGTCACTACAGCTTCATGTTTGAGCATAGATGGTGGGAAAGAAGACAGCTTGCTTCTTGTTGCCAAAAGCTATGGAATCACGGAGCAGTGTTTTCACGTTTTGCCGCATGATTTCCTAATTATACTCTGTTAATATACAGCTTAGCAATGCACTATCGAGTCGTGGCACTGTAATAATTATATGGGCTTCTTCGCAATGCAGTGACTTTGAGTCCATTAATTAAGTAGTAAGTGTGATTGGTTTAATTCAGTATCTTGGTTTAATTCACTGATATTTGTAAGTGCAAAAAATGTCCTAATGTTTCTGTTCCTAAAATAAGTCAATATTTACTGTTTGTTAGCATTTAGAAACAGAAAAGTAGAGGTTTGTGAATTGCTCAGAGTCTTTGTTGGATATTATAGGCTCTGCCTGAACCCGACTTTGTGCATAACCTTTAGATCTTACTCTGTTAGAGCCATTCTGTGTGTGGATGTGCATGTGGTGTTTGCTTAGATTTACTAAAAATACTTCTGCTCATGCAAACTGTTACAAGTCCTGCCAGCCCAGCTCTACCCTGTCTTTGCAGCAAAGAACTGCTGCTGCAGGCCTTGGCATTACTTCAGGAGAAGTCTCCAGTCAGGATTGGGTTTTGACATAGATGAATGAGAACTTTGGTGATACAACTCAAAAGAGCCTGCCCTACATTTGCTGAGTATTAAACTTTGCAAAATGAATGATTACATTTAGAATTGCCTTTCAGTACTAAAGTTGGAAAAGATCTGTCTAGTTCTCTAAGCGAGAGTAGGCATTTATTTGCTGTCTTAAAAGCAGATTGAACTCCTACTTTTCTCCATTCAGAGGTACTCCTGTTTTGTTGTCATCTTTTTTGTAAAGAGAAGAATATTCCTGATGTTAAGAGCAGTTCACAGAAGTTAGACTGTGTTTTGGAGATTCAATATATCTTGTCCTTAGATCCATAACCATGAACCGAAGGAGTACAAATATAGAAAGCTTTGGAGAGGAAAAACTTACTTTTATCAAAGGTACTACTACAGAGATGTACATGTGGAGCTAATTTTACTAAGTAGTCAACTACTTTTGTTATTCTAAAACTTATAAGATCTGCACACAACGTACAACTACACTTCTTTGACAGGTAAATGGAAATGCTGCTAATAGCTTTAATATCCTTTGTGTCAGAAACGTATTTTTCAAATGTGTAAGGCTAAAAGAATATTTTTAAATGTAATACTACGAGCTTAGAAAGTCTGGGAATTGATAAAACTTAACTATTTTTCCTCTAAGCCTTCCCCACCCTTGCATTTTAGGAAATTATGAGCTTTGTCTCAATCCTTGTGTGTTGTTGTTTGTGTATTTTCAGGATTCCTGTTCAGTTGGAACAACCACAGTGGCTGGTCCCAGGACAAGTGCAATAATTGGAGATCAGGGAACACCACCAAAGGTTCAGCTCCCTCTCAATATGTAAGCAGCTCATCTCAGTCACTGGAGACTCTTCATTTCCAATCGTGTGCATGTGTGTGCATGTGTCTGAAATCTGAAAGCCTGATCTCTGCACTGGAGCACTCTGAGAAGAGAGAAACCACAATTTCATACATGGCCCAGCCTCTGCTGAAATTTAAAAATGAGTAGAGAAAGACAAGACTTCCCCCTTTCTCTGTGAGCCCTTTTAGACTCCTGGTATAGTTATTACAGCTCTATGAATCACCATGAAGCAAATGGAATGCCTCTCAGCTATAGAAATTTCCCTTATTTAAAGCTCTTATAAAGGTGCAGTCCCATGCAATCAAATACCTGATACATTCATCATTAACCAGGAAAAAAAATTACCCAGTTGCATTTTAGTGCCATAAACAAAGGCAACAAATGAGCTTCATATCATGGACATATGGATTTACTGAATAGTGTGTAGAATAACAGAATGTTATTCTGGTTGGTTTATCTGATACCTGTCTAGTTAAACTACTGAAGCCATTCTTCTCACCATGTGCACCTTGTGAAAGCAGTAGAACTATATATAGACACCCATACATATGCACACCAGTATTTTATCGTTCTATAATATGGCTAAAACAAGGTCTGAATTTACAAATAAAATCCTAGAGTAAAGTAGCAAATCTGCTTTAAGGGGAGCTGGAATAGAACCAAAACAAAGTTGTTCTTGGCTACTAAGATGAGAACTTCATACCTGAGGGGTACCACACATCACTGACTGCCTGGCAGAGAGGTCTCATCATCACCTGTGGTCACCTCGTGCAGCCTGTGTAGCACATAGCGGGGCACAAATTTATTTCAAACATTGCTCAGACTAGGAAGCAGTAACTGGCAGTATTTCCAGCATTTAGCTGCTGAATCAGGACATTTGCCAGCTCTCTGGCAATGCCCCTGCCTCCATGGCTCAGTAAGCCTCCCGTTCTCCCTCCCATGCTTCTCCTGTCATCTCCCTTGTGAAGCAGCCTCATACTCCAGTCTGTCGTTTTGCATTTGTAAGCCAAGTTCCAGTCAAAAAGAAAGTGTCGTCTGAAAGCTGTAGGAGAACTGGGAATCTACAACCCTAAGCAGAGCCCTGAGGCTTCTGAGTTATAAGTAGAGTCACAAGTAGTTCTCCAAGGCCAAGAACATGAGCTACTTTCTCTCTTAGGCCTTTTTTAGGGAACTTACAGTAAACATTTTGGCTTCCTTTAGGTCTTGCTCCCTTGCCCTTAGCCTCAATGTTTCACATAGCCCAGAATAACTTGCTGTTATATTTTGCAAGATTTCAGATTGTTGTTTTAACACTTTATTCTCGGTTGTAGAGAATTTACTGGTGAAGTTTCACACTTAAAATGAAGAGAACAGTGAAATATCTAAAGGCTTTGACTTAAGACAAAATCAGCCTCAGCAAATGAGATCACAGGCCTGATTCTGCGCCAGAGGAAAAGCCCAGAAACACTTTCTGGGGAGAGAAGCTGCCGGCACTTACATTATTTTCAGGCATGTATGCAAGTACGCATCCTGCCAGCTCTCCCTCAGCTCCCTCTCTCAGATATCACAAGGCTGTGCTTCTGTCCCCATGGGGCAGGTGGACAGGCAATAGACTCAGACTGATCCTGTCACTGTGCTTGAAGAAGCCTTTGTCTCTTTGCAGACTGATGAAAGAAATCCCCCAAAATGAGCACCCTTACTGTCCCACATAAGTGATGGGATCACCACTCCATGAAGGAAGCACTGATCATCTCCATTGTCCCAGGGTCACACTGTGTGGTTACCACATACAAATTTTTATCAGTTTAGCCATACAGAGATTGGTCAGTTTTGGCATGGAGTCTGGGCTGGCCTGTTGTACATCTTATTTTAATCACTGCGAGGATTCTGATATCCTCTCCAGGGAATGTTTAGGCTTATTGTAATGTTGGATATTCAGACTTACTGGAAGCTGAGTCAAGGGAATTTGCGGAGGTGAACAGAAAGAAGCTAGGACAGATGGAGACAGCTGCAAGGGAAAACAGTCTATGATTCGTTTAGGACAATTTTCCTTGCAACTTCTTCCAGCATCTCAACCTGTAAATTACATTATTACATGTAGCCCCTTGGGGAAAGGGCTAAGCGAGTCTATCTAAAAGGCTCAGTCCTTGATCTTCCACTTTACCTGTAGTTCTGAATATGAGCCCTGTCTAAACAGCAACTTTAAAAGGGCTGCCCCTGAAAGCCACAATTTCTGCTCCCTTGAGTGAGTGCAGTCTGGCACTTTACATTATGTCCTAGCAGAGTGTGGTGCTGAAGGATTAACGCTGAAGCATGCAACCTTATTCCATCTGAAGGTGATGCATTTTAATGTTCTTCAGTTCATGTGTAGCTGCATGTTTTTCATCAGGTGAACAGCTATAGGCTTGTTCAGGCCCACCTGATTATACACACTAAGCAAAGGATGCACAGGATGGTTTCTCCCATCTGTTGACTAATGAAATACAGTTCCTGATTAGGTCTTTGTACCCCCATTCATGTGGTAAACAGAGGCAGGCACATCAGTCTAAGTATGCCCCAAGGAGCTGTTACCAAATATTTCATATTCTACTCATTACTGCTGTTTATTTACTGCCTTCGGAATAAAAATAAAGAAATCTACTGGTAATATAAAGGAGTAGAATCAGGAAAACTAACAGGATTTATTCCTCAATTATATTTCCTGGAAGGCATAAGTAAAAAGCCATGTATCATTTTTATTGGCTCAAGTCTACAGCTACAGTGGTTATAGTTTCCCCTATTTCTCTGGTTCACTGCTGTAAGGTGGGCAGCAAGCCTCTTCTCACCCACCTCTGAGCCTAAGAGCACTCTGCTGCACTTTGTAGCGTAAATGCACTTTCTGTAAGTCTTTCCCCATTTGCCCTAATCTCTCTGCACTGCCTGTAAAGCACAAATTTAAAAAAAAAAATCAAGAAGGCACAACTTTGATCAAGAACTATCAGAAATCTCTTTTTGCATTTGTACAAAGGTGACAGTACCAAAAAAACCAATTGATATTTACAAAGAAACTGTTATTCTATGTGTGTGTATTCTTACTACCCTATCCCAGCTTTCCATTATTTCCCAAAGCACAAGCAATCATTCTTAATCTTCAACAGGGATCTCTCTAAACAGAAAGAATGTCTTTAGGGACTTTTAAGTTGTAGTCATTTCACAACATTAGACACATCCCTGAAGTAGTAACAGAAGAACAAAAGAGAGATAAAAAGAAAGATTCTAAACAAAGAGAATAAATAAAAGCTGGAATTAAATAAATAAAATGTTCTATATATTTGGTCCCCTATTAAAGATTTATTTGAATACTTGTATGCAAAATGTTCAAAGCCAGATTCTACCACTTCACTTAATTAAAAATCCCCTTGCAGAATCTGGCCCTCTGTCACTTTTTAGTTTACCCACATAAGACAAGAATTGCCATGCCAGATCAGAACAGTTTGGCGTGTTGTTAATAAAACTGACCAGCATAAGTACCATTGAGAAAGCTGCAAGAAGAGCTCCCTTCAATGTTTTTGAAGTAGTCTACCCATAAAAGAAGCTTCTTCTGAAATTCCAGAGCAGAGTGGCTCGTATGCACCCTGAAGCATATGAATTTGTACTTCATCTGGATGTTAAGCTTTGTAAAACCTTCCTACTCAAGTCCTGGTTACTCTGGCTGCCTCTATAATTACCTTGTCCTTCTGAAACTGCTGCTAATTCCTTAACTTCAATGCTGCCTTGTAGTGGTGTTTTAGTTTGGTTATGCCCTGAGTGAGAAGTTTATCCTATAAATTTCTAAATTACCCCCTCTCTTTAATCTCATTAGTTATTCCCTTTTTGTCTTAGCATCCAGCTGATCTTGTCGCTGCCATTCCTTATTTGGTGTGCTGTGATGGTGTCCCTTTTTAACCACCCTTTCTGAGAAGGGTTTCTGCTCACTTTCTCCTCTGTGAGGCTGGAGTAGAAGCAAGACAGGTGGTAGTTGATGTCATCTGTGTGCTTTCTTCTTCTGTGACCTCTCCCTGCAGCTATCTAGCCCTGTACGCCTACAAGCCTCAGAAGAATGATGAGTTGGAGCTGCGCAAAGGTGAGATGTACCGGGTCACTGAGAAGTGCCAGGATGGCTGGTTCAAGGGGACATCTCTGAGGAGTGGCATGTCTGGGGTCTTTCCAGGAAACTATGTGACACCTGTTTCAAGGTGAGGACCACTGGCCAAGGCGCTTGATCTGGGGCTGAGAGAGATTCTGTGTCTGGAGGATGATGAAAATAGCATAGCTCTGTGTTTAAATCACATTCCTCTTCCAGAAAATTTCTGGTGACATTGCAGACTTGGCTAGCAGAAGTTGCTGGTTATAGCATTGGGACTATCCATGTTCTCAAAAGACTTCACTGGTTGTGTTGAACGATGGTATTTACAACCTCTGACTTTACAAATTCTGATGTGCCCAGTTTTAACTATTGTAAAGAATCTGTTGGCAAATGATCTTTTTATTGTTATCAAATTATCGAACATGTATCAGAGATAAACAAAGTAAGGAATGCCTGTGTCTTGCTTTTCAGTAGTTTTTCATGCAGATTTTGTTTTCCTTAAATGAAAGATCTTGCATTGTTTGGATCTGGAATAATGTTGAACCATTAAAATTCAGAAGTGGTAGGGGAGCTCAGTAAAGTGTCTGAAGCTCTGTCTCAGCTGCAGGAGATGAGAAAAGGAAAAAAGAGCATGTTTGGGGAGAGTGACATTCATCAGAATTCAATGCTGAACAACACCAAATCAAAGGTTGTGTCTGACCTAAAGCCCACTCTGAAATAGTTTGCATGCTGAGAACAAAGTTTATCAGTGTGTCACAAACTGTTTTGCCCCACATGCTCCTTACATTTAAATGTTGCCACATTTATGCCTATGTGTCCCTTAGAGCAACCATATGTTTGCAAACAAAACTCACTTCTCAAATGCACTCAGTCTTTCCTCCCACATACACATGATCTCCACCATCTTTCATTCCTCACCAGAGAAAGATGCCTCACAACTCAGACAGTGTTGGTCTTGAAAAATTGATCCAGTTTTGTTCCATCTTCAATTTACATTTTGTAATACATGGACTGAGCAAGATCAAAAGTTAAGAGTAAATTAGAAGACACTAACTAAGCCTGATAAGAGTTCTGGTATTGCATTTTGGGTAAAAAAAAAAACAAAAACCAAACAAAAACAAAACACCACAACAACAAAACCAACAACAATAAAAAACAAACAAAGAACCCACACCATTAATTCCTGACTTTTTCACTGTTCATCAACCTAAATGTATTTACCTGATTTTATAGAGCCCCTTGGCTGCCTTCACTCCTTGCCTCTTCAGCTCTTAATTAGTCAAGAAGTTTGTGCTGAAGAATTGGTGATCTGAATCAGCAAGACTTTTTTTAACGCAGCATGTCACAGGTAGAACAAGACAGAAGTGCTAAAGGGCAAAAGTGTTTTCCAGAAAACCCAAGAGCAGCCTTATGATTATATTTATGATTCTGTGAGCTAATTAAGTTCTGGTGTAAATTACCCTCTGTGTGAAAAATTAGATAGCAAAAAAATCTCCTATTTGCTGCACTTTCAATATACTTTGTTCCAGCTTTGACAACAAAGCAAAAGATTAGGTTTATAAATGTTTTTTTGACATTTCCTACAAAACTCAAGGAAAAGACTTTGCCAATGAATTTAATAGCACTGAACTAGATTTATAAGCTGCCAAAGTATATGTGTGAGCAGAGTATGGTGGAAAAAGACCCTTTAGATGGACAGACATGCACAGCACAACAGCAAAAACATCCAATGTCTGTCCATCTCTGCGGGAGTCACAGATAGTTTCTCTACCTGTCAGTGTGCTTGTTTGCCTGAACACAGCTCTCTCTTAGGTGAGCTTTTCTGGCAAACTCACTCTAGTGCAGATGGCCAAGCCAGCTCCAGCTGAACCTTGCTGCTACCCTGCCAGCACTTCACAGCAGATGACAGACAATCAAGATTTCCATCTGGTGGGATTCCCAGCTTTTCCCTACCTGGTGGCTGATTTTAAAAAATAAATTGAAATTAAAATAAACAAACAAACTACAAAAAACCCCAAACAACAACAATAACAACAAAAAAACAGATTCATTTAGCAAAATGTAATTCAGACATACCTCGCACCATGAAATGAGGCAACTTAGAGACAGCATAGACCTGTTTTTCCTCCTGTGTTTTTGAGGGTAGTGGGGATTGGACTGAAGGGGTGGCTATCTTCTGTATTTTTGTATTGTATCTTTGAAGCTATGTTTTGATCTCTTTCTATCAGAATTTCACTCTTTCAGCTCTTCCTTTTTCCATTTTTCTGTCTTTCTTACTCTCTTAGACCAGATTGTTCAGCATAATCTTTTTCTGCTTTTCTCCACTCTGTTATCACACAAAACAGTTCTGGGGCCTCACAAATTCACCTAGCCCCACCCGTCATGGTTTGGTCTTTTACCCTTTCTATTACCTTCTCCCTGCTTGCTAATTTTCTGCAATGTCTCATTTCTGTTTTCTCCACTGTACTTTTCTACATCATGGTCTTTCTGCACTTTTTTCCTGGTGGAGGACCTTGTCACGTAGAACAGCCTGGGAGAGGAGAATAGCACAGAATTATCCCTCTGTTTCATGACATCTACTGCTGGTGGAAGGACTAAGGAACCTGAGTAAGAAACTCAGAGAGATAGCTGCTGAGCAGCAGCTGAGTTTGTTCACTGGTGTCCTTCTGTCCTCCCCAGTGTCCTTCTGTCCTGGTCAGAATGTTTCAAGCTTGGTGGTGAGACGACCAAGGTCTGCTTTAGGCTGAACTCCTTGCATAGGAGAGCGAGCTTTGTTCCTTGCCTCTGAGCTCTACCCAAACACTTTTTATGAAATTCAAACTATGCATACAGTTCAAGTGAGTCATGAAAGAGGGGTCAATTATTGTTTGAATTATCTTTTCATTAAGGTCAGCTGCATTCCCTTCCCTTTTTCATTTTTAAGCAAGTCTAAGCTAGGGCTGGTTACATTGGTAGGATAAGTGCTCAGCTATGCCAAAGCCTGACAACTCTGCTGCTTTTCAGTCCCTTTCGGCTGATTTGGTGTTATCCATCTCTTTTTCTCCCTGTGGGGCTGTATGCAAGTTTAGTCATAAGAAAAGATCTGTTTTAATTATCACTCCATTAGTGCCTGTAAAATAGCCTCTTTCTCACAAAATGGCATTTGGGACATATCCATTACTTCTGGATTTAGATTTGTGGTGTTACTAGAAACTATTCAGGCAGAAATGTAGCTTAAGAAAAAAAGTGATGAGAAAAAGGATCTTTTTCCATTTTTACCCTGCACTTCTTCCCACATAGGATAAAGGGATGAAAAATGTCTCCAGCATCTTACAACTAATTCCTATAAAAATAAATTTATATCTCAGTTGAACACCTGAGAGAGTATCATGTTGAACCCCCTAAGTAACTGGAGGTGCTTATCGGCATTGTGGCTGGGTATCAGGATCTCTGCAGCATGCTTACATTGTGCCTTGTTTCCATGCAGAGTGCCGGTGGGAGCTGGGCAGCCCAGGAACAGCGGAGCCGGGGGAGTTCCAACAACAAAAGGAGCCCCGGGAACCATCCACCCCATTGGGACAGGCCATACCAACACTGCCACAGCTGTCAGACCGGTTGTTCCTATCACAGCTCCTCAGGTGCATCCCCAGCTACAGACGGCCTCTCCACAGCTGAATAACTGCTTGAGGTATTCAGCCCAGCAGCCAGCCAGCCAGACCCGCAATGCCATGCAGATGGGTATGTGCACACCCACTGGTGTCTCTTGCCCTGTGTCAGCAGAGCTGATGCCAAACCGCGCAGGCTCCAGCCTCTCGGATCTGTCCGTCCTCACAACTTTCTTTCTCACATTAGTCACAGCTCAGTCAATGTAGGATGGAGTATGTTTTATTTGCTTGTAATATTTATGGGCCTCTATTGATCTCTGGGAACCGTGTTGTGTTTATCAGATTGTTCTGTTGCTACAGCTGAAATAGATTATAGTGTTTACAAATATTTATACAATTTATCTGAGTGAAAGCAAGCACCCTGCATACTGAGGAGATTAACAGTTCTGGATCCAGTTGGCTTGCTGACAGGAAAATACTGCCCTTATCGCAGGGCAAGTAAGACATGACTTAAAATTAAGAAGCATTTCATTGGGCTTCAGGGATAAAAGATATTTATTAGACAGAACGGGACCTGGTGTTAGTGATAAAGCAAAAGATCTGAAAAATACTGCCACAGTTTTGAAATGAGAATAAGAGCTTCTCACGACAGGAGCCCTCTGCTCCTGTTTCCTTTCTGATGTACAGCACAATTTTCTAGAGTACAATTTATTCCCCTTTTCCTGATATTAAACAGCTCTGATGTAGAATAAAGTAAAATAAATCCTGTGGTGGAACTTCACCGCAAAATTTAAAACATTTTGTTCTCTGTATTTTATAGGGATGTGAGCCATTGTATTTACAAAGGCAGACCAGTAAGGACTGTGGCTGCTGGAAACTGAGGTCTTAGGTACTAAACAGAGGAAGTGCAAATGAGAAGTAACACTGCTGTGAAGGTCATGCATTCATACTTTTTGAAGCCAGAAGGCATCATTATGACCATCTAATCTCACCTCCTACACAGTACAGACCAAAGGGAAGAAAACATAACCAAACATATCTGAATCTTAAACTGTGCAGTCTCCACTGCTCATGAGTGGCAGGACTTCACATGGCATTCATGTCATACTGGGCAGTAATCGATTCACCTTCTTTTTGTCTAGTTCACTAAGTAGTGGTTTCCCCTCAAGTCACACCTTTCACACAGATCAAAGGCAGAAATGTCTCCTCTTGGGCAAGGTTCTCAGGAAGTTATTGGGGTGCTCCTGCTGCTTCCAGCAGGCAGATGGACTCTCCTGAAACTGAGATGACAGACCACTTTGCCTCACACGTTTGGCATGCCCCACAGCTTCCTTCCATGGTGCTGCTGTGATAGACCTCCAGAAGCTTCCCTGATTTAACAGGAGAATCCTCAAGGTCACTCTGACATCTTAAAGTTCCAGGAGCTGGCAGGCAGGTTGGTCCAGGGTCACAGAGCTGCTCCAAAACCTCCTAAGCAGGAAGTTCTCCAGCATCTCCAGAAGGTTCATGAAATTATTTTAATTAAATAAACCTTTGCCAGGATAAATACAGGAAATTTTTCATGATTATCAATATTCCATATGGATGTCCTCACCGTAATTTCTCCATAATGGATGTGGGCCAGAGCCCCTTAAGTGGTCTCTTTAGTACTGCAGGACAGGGAAATGCACACTGACTTTGGAAAAGCTTTCCAAGAGAGACAAGCTGGCACAGTATTCAAATCACGTTTCTGTTGGCTTGCAGTATACATGAGTAACAAATCAATTTTGGACAAGGCCACTAATGTAGGAATACACCCAAAATGAAATATGAGTAGTGTAGAACAAAAATAGCCTTCAGTGAGCATTGCTAATTAATGGCATGTTTGATGCAGCACAGTCCAGATTCAGAGATCCCAGTGCAAAGGCATATATTGTAACAGTAAGCAGATGAAATTACAGAACAAAGTATCAGAGCTGTGCTTAGAGCTGATTTTTTTTTTCAGGCCATTTATTTTACTGTTTCTCATGTTTTGTATTTCCTTTGTGTCTGAAAACACCAAGACCTGTATGAAAGAAGTAATGTACCTAATAAGACTATCAAATCAATCTTCTGCATGCAAGTACCTGCAGTGAAATTCCCTTATTATGCTTCTCCTCTAAATTTAGGAAAGCCATTGCTCCCCACAACCAGTAGTTCAAAACCTTGACCCTACAAGCTTAACTGTCCCGGAAAATTAGATTTGTGGCAGTAGTGATTGCTCATCATTGCACAGGTTCCAAACAGGAAAATCAGATGGAAGGAATCACTGCAAGATAACCATTGGTACCCTGTCTGGCTCTCTGGAAATGAACTGCACTTTCTGATATAGGTTCTTGGTAATCCAGGGAGGGGGAAATGGTGACTTAAAAGCATCTATAATAACAACTTTTAGGCCCTTTCATGCTACATGGTAAAATCAGATCAAGTTCAAAACTGGTTAGTGATAGCTTGGTTGATCTGTTGAGGGAAACACTAATGAAAGGAAATATTACAAAGTCAAGGAGTTGCTAGGAGGAAGAACAATGTAAACATTGGAGATGCTAATCTGACTATCATTGGCTCATCATGTTCCATATCACTTTGGATAACTGCATAAGGCTGAAATTCCCTCCTGGCAGGAGTACTCAGCTGTGCAGTGAGTATGATTAATGGCACTCCTCCTTATCATTTCAGTCCCTGGTAATGGGTGCCGTTGTTAACTGCAGAAAGGGAAAATAATGGTTTGAGTTGTTCTAGCGTTGTTGTTTAGCTATAGATTGAGTGAACTCCAGCTGTTCCTGTGTAAAAATGTATCCTTCAGATGAATTTGTAAGAAAATCACATATCAGAGTGGGTCAGAAATTTTCCAGAAAAAGAAAAGGCTTCTTGTTCAAAGAAAAGTTGATTTGTTGGACTCAAAGCTTTTTTGTCAGGGGTGGATGTAGTTTGGCCAGTCTTCAGCCAGGAAGCTGTCCTCGCTTTGACTGCAAAGGGAATAGACAGCTGCCCAGACCTGTTCTCTGCAGAGGAAAACAGCACCGTGACTGGATCCTGTTTTCACATCCTAGGTGAATGTCCTGACCAAAGTCAAGGCTATTTTGTGGTGGCTGAGTAGGTTGTGCTCAGAAAAATGCTCAAAGATTTGAATTTTGCACTGAAGCAGAGCTAAACCAGGTTATGAAACCTTGAAATCATTTGTGAAATGGGCATTTTCCAGCCAGTCCTACTGCTGAATTGTTTAAGTGAGTGAATGTCTGAGCCTGGACTTGACTTCTGCTCCGTACATACTTGAGTGGAGCTGTATGTAGGTTACAGCTAAGCAATTGACCAGCCTGGAAATCAAAGGCAACATCATTGTGGAAGTGGACCTGGAGTTTTGTCACATTTTCTGTGACAGGAGGCATGCAACAGGCTTTTGAAGACCTGGAGAGCTAAGCTTGGCAGCGTGTCATGGTCACCATTAAACAGATGAGTGCTAATTCCTGATTCCTAGTGCTTGATTCCTAGTGCTTGTAGACAGGATGTGCTCAGCAGGGACAACAAGACTAAAAGGCATTGCATAGTCCCTTAGAGACTTTGCTGGCAGAGATGAGATTTAGCTCAGAAATTCTCTAGTGGATCTCTGCTTAGTTCATCCTGTGCAGCACACTGATGTGCTGTTGATCATTTTGTTAAGGCTGAAACAAGAGACCTTCCTTTATAGTTGCCATCTGAGGTTGGCATGGATCAGCTGGGATAACCCTGTAGGTCCCACATTGTATTGCTCCAAAGCTTATTAGGTTAGGAAAGACTTCTAGAGGTTCAGAAAACAGCTCCGCTAAAACGAGATTAGGTATTTTAAAAACACAGTAGGTTTGCTATTTATTTCCAAGCATGGGCAGGGGCAGTCGAACTGTTGCCCTGTTGCATCACTAGGGAGGGCCAGACACTTCAGAGACTGCAGACAAGCCTTTTGCAGCCAGGAGAAGGATTTCTAGGATTTAGCCAAAAGCAATTACAGGCTGAGGTTGCCTGGGTTAAAGACTTTAGCTCTCCATTGGGCGTGGGAGCAATGCGCACTGAAGTGTCAGGTCTGGCAGTGCATAGGAGGTTTAACCATGCTTTGTCCTTCCTCCCTCTGCAGCTCACTCCCCGGTGCCAGCCCCGGAGCGTCCCACCGCCACAGTCTCACCCCTGCGGACACCCAGCTCACCCTCCCGCCTGCCAGCAGCAGCCATCCGGCCTCACCCCTCCGTCTCCCCGCAGCACGGCCATCAGCCGCCCACCCCAGGGGCCAGACCACTCATCCCACTCACCTCCGCTGCCGCCGCCATCACCCCGCCCAATGTCAGCGCAGCCCATCTCAATGGTGAGGTGGGTGGTGGGCCCCTGGGCGGCCCTGTTATCCCTGGTCCTGCCAGCAAGGCCGAGGAGAGGAAGAATGAGAAGGTAAGGGCCACTTCACCCCCACCATGCTGTATGCTCCTGCTGCTTCTCCCTGCCGTGGTGCTATTGAGGCCACCCTGAGGTTATCTGGGAGGGTAGAAGCTGGTTTTCATTGTCTGCCAGCTTGGGCATCCTTATCTTACATTATTTTCACAGTTCATACTTTCCTCCACACCATCTCCAACACTGCTTTTGTGCGTGGGATATGAGGTTGAGCTACTAAATAACAGAATTTGTGGGTTTCTTCCAACAATTGGTACCTGGATCTTCAAATTTGCAGTAGTGCAGAAAGATACTAAAGAAAACACCTGGTCATTAAAATCAAAAGGCCAAGTCCAAAGCCTTACTGTATAGAAGAAACTGATGAGGACATCAGCCTCAGGGCAGATGCCCCAGGCACAGTAAAGCACTGACCTGTGAGTGGCAGGAGCTGTTTAACTTCTCCAGAAAGTTTCTTGCAGAAACTTTCATTGCAATAGCACAGCCAAGTGGGGAGAAGAGAATTAAATACAGCTTGTTGGGACACAGGTGTGATGCACTGCAGGTTCACTCTCTTAAGAGCCAACAGTGAGACCAATAGTCGAGTGCCCATCCTTTGTGCAGCTTGCTAAGAAAAGCCAGCGTAGAGAGCCGCTTTAAAAGCCCAGCCTTTCAGATTCTTGGCAAGTACTTCACCTTCACCAAATGGTTACATTGTGTTAGCAGTTCCCACTTGTGAGTGCTGAGAGTTATCTCCATACTACCCAACAGAGCCCAATTTGCCTACTGGAAGCAAGATCTTGATGTGTATCTGAGTGGAAGGAAGATAAGTGGGGCCTGCTTTTCCTTTGAACCTCCAAAAAGTCCTTTCTATAGCTTCCCCCAAGCTTTTCCATGGTGACAGGCATGGAGTAAACATTTACTTTGTGCGTGGTAATGCCAAGGTTGCAGGTCTCACAGGGGATCAGAGTCACAGAGAACCACTCATTTCACAACATAAGAAACACAGGTTTTAAAATCCTGTCCTTAATCCTGACTTGAATTTTCTTTGAGTCCCTTTTAGTGAAAGAAAGAGGGCTTAGAACTTCTGCCCTGGATATAAAACTTAGGTTTGCAGAGAATGACTTCCACATGTCATCAAGGACTACAGGCTGTGCAAGCAGTATGATACTGCTGCACTTCTGGAAGCCCAAGAAAGTGTATGGATAAGTGATGGAAGGTGGCAGATCTGCACATTACCTCACAGCTTTGTGTACTAACTTATTTAATACTTCCTAAAACACATATCATGCTCTTCTATAGGTTCATATATTTTCATTCGTGTGGGACTGCACACTGAAATTTCCTAGACAAAATTATATCAAGTCTCTTCCTAAGATACTGGTTTGGCAATGAGCATTGTCAAAGACCAATTCAATACCTGGGAAGTGTCAGAGAGAAGTCACAGTAAAAATTTTCATGTCTGACTGGATTGGGTGGTGCATACCTGTCCTGTGTTGAACAATGTATTTCCTGCACATCATATGTCACTTTCATCTTAGAAAGATCTGAGTTAGCAATACTTCATTGCCTTTTAGAAGTAGTGACTGATGTTTGGCCAGTTAAACTGTGTTGCTAGTCTTTTCATAAACCCAAATATTTCTTTGAAGCATTTGAGAGCTTGGATAATACCAGATGAAAAGCTGTATCACTATTCAAAAAGGGAATCTGTGAATCAGAACTGAAGCCACGTCTGGAACCATGCTTGATATTTTCAAAGTAGAGTCTGGTTGGGAAGTTTTCTTTGTTGTTTTGTTGCTTTGGGTTTTTTTTAATAGGGAACAGTCATAACAGTCTGAAGGAATATGGGTGGAAAGAGACAATATCTGTTTTCGGTATACCCGATAGGAAAATGATACAAGTCTGAGGATAAAAAAAAAAAAGGCAGGGACATAACTAACAAACTACCAGATAAGCAACAATCAGAAACCATTTATCTGAGTTCACTTTCATTATATTAATCCGTTAGGTACTCTGAGATGAAAGGAACAAAGGGGATGTTAGTAATGGAGTGGTAATACAGTCTTCAGCTCTGCTGAGCACAGGATGGAAGAAATGCACAGGTAATTATCTCCTGAAAAACTGAGTTTAGCAAGTCGTGTCTGAGGTAAATTGTTATGTGCTCTAGAATTAGTATGGTTGGACTCAAAAAATTTTGGTGTGCCATCAAATTATTAATTTTAATCTCAGCTTAGTCTGTCCAGTTTGTTTTGTAGGATTTCCCTGAGGATGAGGACTGAATGATCAGAGGGAGAATGGCTGTTTTGGGAAACATTCTCTTGTTTTTCTTTAGCATGCTAATTGTCAGTCTGAGTTCACTGGCAGAGAGGGTACATGGTCTGTAGGAAGCAGTCTGCATTTGGGGATGGACGTGCTGAGGATCCATTGGTTTTCACAGTTCTTTTGTAGAAGATGTTTCTGTGTGGGCTATGGAGATAAACTGCAGTATTTGCACTTATGACTCTGACATAGTCAGATATATTGTTACTTGAGATATATTGTTACTTGAGTTATTTTCTTTAGACTGCAAATTCAGTGAGGTTGGTTGGCTACTTGAAGGCTAGGCTGGGAGACAGTGGAAAAAGTATTTTAAGATAGGATCTGCTACCAATTTATGTTCTGTGATTTCCCACCTAGATTCCACTCAGGGATACCAAATGTGGCATCAAGGGTCAGCTGCTGTAGTGAGTCTGTATAAGTGAATTTGGTTGCTTGTTCCAAGACAGAATTTGCTTCACCTTTGGAACAGCCTTGCTGAGAGTACTGGTGAGAGTACTTACTGAGAGTACTTGCTGAGAGTACCACTGTTTATGCTTTCCCCTGTGCAAATGTTTATATGCCAATATCATGGATTCCAGTTGATGTGCAGCAGTCTGATACAGGCACATACCAATATTTGTCTAAAATCAAGGGAGTCCTATTACAATTTTATTCTTGTTTCCTTGTGGTTTAACAGCAAGAGGCAGAAAGTATCCTATGGATTATGGTTTTCAGCTCATCTTATCTTCTATTAATATAACAAATAAATCCTTAGGTCTAATTTTTGACATCTCTAGTTCTCTGTTTCCACTTACTTCTTGAAGGTCTGCATAAAGACTTCCAAATCTCAGGTGAATTTTGGCACATATGTTTATTTTGCCCCTCTTTCACTGTCCAGTAAACTGCCATACTCCTGCTGACTTAATCAGGTTGTAAAATATGACATCCATGAGAGTCTTCAGCATTCATCTACCCCTAGATGAGCTTATCTGCAACTGGACTTGTGCTCTTAGATCCTTGATCAGCCTCGTGTCTGCTTAGGGAACAGTTTCAAAACTGTTCTTATTTTCCAGCTGCTGGTGGTAGATGATGAAAGACTGAACAGATAGTGCTTAAGTCCACTGTTCAAAAAAAAGTGATCAAGCAGATGAGCAGGCTTAAAAGTAGAGCACTTGTTATGTCAGTACCATACAGACACAGTACAAAGCATCAGGAAGGGAATGGCGAGTTATGGACTGAATAAAAGCAAAGGAAATTGCAGGAGTCAAAGAGGTAACAGTGGTCAGAGCAACATAGGAGAAAGGAGAGCATTTGCAGTTGCTGAGAGATATAGCAGGGAACACTGGAAAAGGAGTGCCATGGAGGAGAGAGCTGTGAAGAGTGGCCAAGTGGAGAGGTCCTGAAGCAGGAAAGTTGGAATAAAAGGCTGAAATGTATCTAAAGAAGGTAGTTGAAGAGAGCAAAGGAGATTTTTTTCTTCTTTTTATCAAATATTCCCAGCTTGAGGTCAATTTTTCTTCTTTTCCAAGAAGGTTTCCTTCCCCAGAAGGAAAATAATAATTCTCCCCCAAAGCCACTGTATTCCAGGTTAGGAACAAGACTGTCCCAAAAATATCACAGGAACAGGAGGGAGGTAAAATGGAGAGCAGATGGTAAACACTCAATTTCCTTTAAGGATAGGGGTGGGGATCAGGGGTCCTTTGAGCTCTTGCTTTATCATTTGCTAATAATATCTGCATGTGTAACCATCTCAAAGAATTTAATCCCAGTTCCCAAATCTTCTGGACATCTTGAGAGAAAGGGGTTGAGATCCTAGCTGTAGAACGGAAGTAAACTCCTGTGATTTTGGGGCTTTTTCAAATGCAAGCCCTGCATTTTCAGGCATGATGAGCACAGCCCAAGTTCAACTGGTAGATTACAGCCAAGATCTTGTAATTATGGCATGACTACTACTTTGACCTCAGCCAATATTTTCTATAATAGTTTCTGCCATACATAATCTGGTCTGATGCTTAATACCTCTGAGGAAACCACTTGTTTGAATGAATTAGTGTGTTTCTCATTAAATGTGGTCCTCATTACGTTAATCAAATCAAGCAAATCATGCCGGGTGGCTTGACCACTATAATTAAACTTTCTCTAAAACCCACTCATTTGGCTTTTGATGAGGATTTTGATTAAACTCTTCCAAAATGTGTGGCTCAGTATCTGCTAAAGAAGAAAATAAGAGCTTGCACTAGTGAGTAGGCCATTAATTCATCACTGAATTACACCAATTCCTTACTTACCTAGCCAGAGGACACAGAAATATTTGAAACATTGGCAATGTAAAATTAAATGGTTCTAAAATGTGCTGAGAGAACAAATGTGTTTTACCACTTTAAACCTTGTAACTGTGTTCCTGGAATACAGAGAGGATCTGGGTAGGCAAACAAGAAGTAGGAAAATATACTGGGCTATTGTTTACTGAGACATGTCTTCAGAAAATTCCTTTGAACATGCACAAACAGTTTTGCATGTAAAGGTGGACTCAGTAAACATCTATCCTAATCAGTATCACTCACTTTCTCAAACATAGGCCCTTCTGCTCAAAATAGCTGTATTCCTCAAATGGTACAGTTTATTATGGCATGATCCTGATGTAAGTGCTACATTACAAGATAGAACAAGCCAAGACCTGTTTTCTGGCCCTGCAAGTGTCCCTGCATGACTTGCATCAACACTTTTAAGCTTTCTTCTCCACCCAAAATAGGGTGGCTGCATCCAGACTGCTCACTGATAATGGTTCTGGTACATGGTATGGCCCAAACCATGTCCTGGAAGAGTGTTAGCTGATACAAGACAAAACCACAATGGATAATATATGCAGACCAGGGTTTGATGCTAAATCCTGGCCTTGTTTTCTGTGCCGGTGTAGACATGACCAGAGAGACTTCTCCCTCCATCGCTTCCCCTTTATGCCAATACCTTCCTCTACCTCCGTCTAATTTGCAGCTCAATTCCTGGTCCCACAAGGCAAAATGTCTTACTGCAGACCTCCCATCTGAACACTTAGTCACCCACTGTCTTTGCATAGGGTTGGAGACTTGATCAAATGTCCTTTGCAAATCTGTCTTTGTAAACTCAAATGCTCTTTGACCATAGTTCACATTGCAGCTGTCTAAGCTATCAGTTGGTAGAACTGAAACTGCCTGAAGGACCCGATTCTACCTGCTAGCTACTGCTCCTTCAGTTTTCACTTGCTGTCAGTCTTTGCCTTGCACCCTCTCATATCAACTTGTCTCTGAGTGAAAAGGGCTTGTTATCACTTCATAACCACTAGAGAAATTTAATTCCTTATCCAGAAAATGGAATATCAGTCTCAAGAGCGAAGTGTTAAGCATTTGCAAGGATTTTGTAGATATAAAATGAAGTGACAAAAGTAGTGGTCTCCCTGGGATGAGTAAAGGAAGCTAAGGACAGAGTTGATGAAAGTAGATTTTGCAGATACAAAGTCAATATGACTGACCCTGAATTTTTGGAAGAGGAATTCAGTCTTCCTGTCAGATACAAAATGATTTAACATTTTTTACTTTATAATTCACCTAAGAAAGCCCTCTCTAAGTTGTACAGGCATGAAATTGAACAATAATAGCTTAAGTGATTAGATAAAAGCAGTGCAAGACATAAGAGTGAACAGATTGCACAAAAGTAGAAGAGCCTGATTTGAATTCTTGGAATAAGTATTTCAAAATATAGAAAGCATTAGTAAGAAGTAACATTGGAATAGTAACATAAAGATTTGCATGAAAAAGACAAATAATTAGTTTTGTGACACTGATATGCTTGAGTACTCTATAAGACAGCTGAGCTGATCCTGGAGCCACCAACAGTGTCAATTCACCAATCACTTTGAGAGTCAGATCTGACTTCTCAGTTTAACATGCATTCCAGTTTGTTCTTCAGTAAGGATGCTTTACTCTGGAACATTTTAGTTCAATTCTCTCCCAACTTGTGCACAGAATACATACTGTTAATTCATTTCCTCTCAACGAAGACGAGGGGGTGTCTTCATCACAAATGAACCACTGCTTCCCATGCTCAGGAAAGCAAATCTTGGCCCTGGGACTAGCAAGTGATTCACCAGAAACTTGGCCAGGGAGTAGAAACTTCTTTTTCTGGTCATGTGAATTCAGGCCACAAAATTCTCTTTTAGGGCAGAGAACTCATCCTTAAAATCTCTCCAGCACCTTTTCCTTCATCATTAGAGTTCAATTTGACAGGACAAAAACTTGGCAACTTGATGATGAATATTTTAAGACTGGCAAATATCCAAGCCAAAAGCATGATCCCACACTTGTCAAAACATAGAAAACTTCAGCTTTACAATAAAACAGTTTTCTGTTATTTCTGACTGGCTAGAGTTCTTTTGCTTAGATCAAGGGAAATAAGCCATTGATCAAAATTTCTTTTTCTTCCTCGCATTTTTTGATGTTAGGAAATGCTTTCAAACTCCCCACAGACATTTCAGGCATTGACTTTGCTGCCAAGCAGTCTCCAAGAGCTATTCCTCTTCTCTCTCCTCTCCCCCCACCTTTGCTTATCTGCCTTATAATGCTGTCACAGGATTTCTCAAGCGTCTGTAGTGGATTTCTCCAACACACTTCGAGTGCTTCTGTACTGCATTCTCCAGCTATAAGGGGAAGCAGATCCAGAGGAAGAGAAGATCAAGAGTGCTTTAGCTTCAGGAGGAAATTCAGTTTATCTATGAACTGAAGACAAAGCTGTTTGGATGCTAAGGCACAGGGTTCTTCTGGCACTTTGTGGAGACCTAATTTTATAACACAGAGGACCCATGGGCTTTTACTAAATCTTTATTGCTGCTTGGGGAAGAGCATAGAACTGACAAAAGAAAGAGCATGCAAAGCAGTGCTGTAAGCAGAAGGCTGGAGGCGTGTGTGTGCGCAAGTGCATGTGCATGTCTGCATGTGAGCATCCCAGCACTGGTGTTCCCATGGCATTCCCCTGACTGCAGAAGGAATCATGCAGGACCAGATGGCTGGATGGGGCCAGGCTGTGGGAGGGGATGGCAAGCATCTCCTTGGATTAGTTGGGTGAAATGTAAGCACTCTTGTGGTATCGACAGGAGGCGTTCACACATTCCAGCTGTTGAAAGATCATAGATATGGTTTAGTCCTTACCCTAGACCGCACAACTCTGCAGCTCAGAGTCCCATCACAGCTTCTACCTTCTCCCTGCTCTGTTCCCGAAGAATATGGTTTGACGTCCCACTCCCTCACAACAAGCTCCCAGTTCCCATCCATGGGTTTAAAAAAAAACAGAGTGCAAATGCTGTGCCTGTCTCCCCTTTCTGCCTTGGTATAGTAACACACAAAGCTGGTGTGGGGCTGCCACTGCCCCACCACTCCCAGGAAGGAAGACGTGCAAGATAAAACCATCCCAGTAGAAAAACATAGTAAAAAGTTGGATGCCTTGAAAGCAAAGAAACAACTTGCAATGTGCCAGAGTTGGTGGCATCTTGACTTCCCGCATATCCAGGACTCATTTACTTTCCTTAGTGGTTTTGCAACTATGAATTCACAATCCAATAAGTCTTAAACCACCAAGGTGCAACAGAGATTATTCATTGAGATTCAAGTATCTCAACTACCAATGCAGTTGTTTTATGGAGACAAACTTTGACCTTTCCTGTGAAAATTTGCTGTAATCAGCTTTTCAGTGCCCATGTTTCTTTTTGTGGTCGCACAGGTGCCAGTATTTTTCCTTGCTTTTCTCTGTCATTATGTGTAATAAGTGGGTTAAAATATCTAGTGTCAACGCAGAAGTACTTCCGTAAGCTCCATTAGAAAAGTCACATCAACTAAATGAAATTGCAGTTTCTGACAAGCCCCAGTAATGTAGGAGTAGAATGTTATAACGGGTATCTGCAACATGTTTCTGGTTTTATCATGTAACTTGAGGGCATAACCAAATTATAGCAAAAGGCTATTTATCTTACTTTGTACATTTATATTTATTTTTAACTGTTCAGTAGCTGCAGAAAGATTCACAAGCCCTCAGCTTTTCTTTTGCCAAATGGTAAGGCCACTTGACCGTCAGTCTGGGTTGTTTGTTTTCTTTCTTTTTTGACTGAATGTCTCAAGTAATTCCCTTCAGATAAAGTCAAGACATGGAGTCAGTGCTGGTCTCTGAAAGAAGAATGCGTTTATTATGGCCTCTGGAGAAAAAAAATCAGTCTGAAGAATTTAGAAAGTACATCATGCAAAAGTTGCTTTTCAAATATTACTTCTGCATGCTGCCTGCAATCAATTAATATAGGGTGTCAAGCATTCAACCTTTTAAAAAACAATTCATTATAAAGGCAGAAGTCAATGTGTTTCTTTGCTTTTGTGCATATGTATTTATTTGGTTCATGTTCACTGCTATGTTTCTGTAAGACTATAGAAGCTATAATATTAACCTTCACTCACAGCTTACTGTATTCAACACACTGGCAGCAGACCAGCATTAGGCTTCATCACCGGGTGCCCCAGGGAGAGAAGACGTAATTTAATGTGAGCCCATAGCCAACTTATTTTGCAGTAAAGTGGGTTTCCTCTACTGTAGTTTCTAGTCCAAATTCATGATCAGTTCAGAATTGGTGTATTTTTAAATGGCACTAGCTAGCCTTTTTGATTACTTAAGAGATCTCTATTCCCTCCTCTACAACATCATGTTATTCTTCATATCTCACATTTTGAGGTAGAAAAGGGGGGAGGCTGGGCAGGCAGATCCTATCAACACAGTGATGCCTGCTGTGGCAAGGGAAATGCATAAGCTAGGCTTTGATCAGGACATAAAAGAGAGAACTGATTTTCCAACTTCCAAATTTTTTCCGGACAGGTTTTATATCTAAGCCAGATACTCCTGGTTGACAGGCTTAGATGCAGCCTGGCTGAGATATGCAGCTGACCTGCAGGAGTGATACAGAGAAGGTAGAAAGGACCATGGCCTCCTAGGCCTGGGATGGGTTTCCATTCACAGCCGTGAGAAAGTCAAATGTATGCTGGCTACCTACTACAGATACCTGTCTGACTTTTTCAGTTGTAATGAGTTGGAGAACTTTCCACCCTCCCAATTAGAATTTACCAGACCATCTCAGACAGCTTGGAAGTAAGATGAAGCTGTATTTACAGCAAAGCTAAACTTACGAGCATATACACACAATATCTTTACAAGTATTTACAACTTTATACAATTTAGAAATAATACAGAAATCCAAACTCCCCTCCCAGACACATAAAAGAAGCCCAAAAGAGGCACAATGCCACCCTCTCTCTCCCAGACAGAAAACAATCAGCAAAGCTTGCATACTATCTGTTAGTGGAAAATGTTAGAGTGGAGCAAAGGAGAAGTGAAGAGAACGAGTGCTCTGAAGCAAAAGAGGGACAAATTGTTTATACTTTTTTTTTTATTCCTTTTAGCAAACCAATGAATGATGCAGACTTTATCATTAGTTTCTTTTTACAACAAATGATCTCATTTCTTTCATTAGAATGTTCCAATTAGCCTCAAACCAGCACATCAGTCATGTCCAGTAAAGCAGGGCTTCATCACATATAATGGTTACTTGGGAAGATAAACACCATAATGTCCTCACTTCCTCCTTTTTCCTCCACCTTTTAATACTCAGCATGACATCATATGCACTGGGATATCCCTCTGGTCAGTCAGGATGAGCTGTCCCAGCTGTGACCCTTCTCAGCTTCTTGTGTACCCTCAGCCTGCTCATGGATGGGACAGCATGAGAAACAAAAACGACCTTAACACTGTGCAAGCATTGCTCAGCAGTAGCTACAACAGGATGTGTTATTACCCTGACATGCTCACAAATTAAAAACTCGGCACCCTAGGAGCTGCCACAGAGAAAACTAACTCATTCCCATCTAAAACCAGTATACCTTCCAACTGCTTGCAGATTTGGTCAGCTCAGTGCCCAATGCTGGTTTTAGAAGTGCACTCTCTAACTCACCTACTAGGTAATTAATTAAAAGATTGACTAGCACTGGAAGTGAAACAAGCCTTGTTGGTACCTGCATGAAAAATCCTCTTGGTTTAACAGAAAATCATTAACTGGAAAACACTGCCAAGCAGCTGGTTGCATCTGGTTATCTGCAGTTTGAGTTCCTGTATTTATGCTGCTGTGTTAAAAAGAGGGAGAGTGCAAAACTGAAAGACTCCTCAAGCACACCCATTGCTGTCCTAGAGGAAGTTGAAAGATCAAACTTGTGCAGGGCATTCATCATATTGCCTGCTCTGCTATGGGAAGATTGTCAGATACATCAAAGCAAGCACAGAACAGGAGCATGGATAGAAGTCATGATTGCTTAAGTGATGGACTCCTAATTCTGTTATCTTTATAGGCAGAGACATTCCAATCAGCCATGATCAAATTGAAGATGAGACAATTCTAAGTCAGTGTTTACCCGCCTTGTTTTGCTAACATGAAAATAAGAAAGGCTGTCAGTTTGTACAGACCATTTGTCAATCAACTACTGCGGTCAAGGGGAAATCTTCTTGCACTGTTATCTGACTTGTGCAAAGCATTTTTCAACCTTGTCTATGGTAGATGGGCCTGGAGATGGACTGTTATGACAATGCTGTCATTTCTGTTCTAGTGCAGTACTCACTTTATCTTTGTACACTGTTTCCATCATTTTCAGATGTGAGATGTATGTGAGTAACGTCTTCACAGTCATTTTGAGCTTGTGTGTTAAAATTGACCATTTCTTGCTCTCAGTTGGCAAGATCCACCCTTTATTTCAGGTCACACTGATATGTTCCGCATGAACCAGCTTGCAGAGTAAAGAGGAATATGCTATATATGTGTTACCATTGCTAATTATTTCTGCAGTAGTCACGTGCAAAAACATCAAACGGATGTCACTGCCTCATTGCTCAGCATGCTCCAGACAAGCAACAAATTCGTGGCCAGGGAGATCTTGAGGTTACAGATGTGACTCTCTGTGAGGTGCCACTCAGTAGCTGCACCGCTGAAATGGTCCTAACTTGGGCATAAAGCATGTCCTCAGACATCTTGGGTTACTCAAATCAGCTTAAGCCTGGCATTCGAGCTAACATGTTTTGTCTTACAGTTGGGGTAGGATGAGGAAATGGAGAATATTGGCTTAGGTGGTACACATGACAAGTGGTGATTAGTTAAATCAGTGCAACCTGATTGCATTTAATTACATGGTCATCTGTCAGGAAGAAAGAATTGGATAAAACAGGCAAAGGAAGGCAAAATAGAACAGAAGGATAGGACTGCAATGTAAAACTAAGCTTAGTGCAAGAGGAATAAAAGCCATGGTCCTATTGACTCCTCTTCTGTACTTACACCCTAGCTGTTCCCTTTAGTTAGCTCTGGTTTTCACTGATGACCCTTCTTGCTCAGATCTTCAATTTAAGAAGGGGGAATTCTATACTTCTAAAGACCTGGCTCTAGTACAAGGGCATTGGGTGTGTTTTTTTAACACATGATCTTTGACAGTTCCATTTTTATTTTTTAGGTAACAAAAAGATGAAACTAGGAAAACGAGATGAAATCCCATTTTTACTGAAGAGAGGATGCTCTTATTACAAATGCTGCTAGGGCTTGAGCAGCTTCTAGCAAGCCTACTGCTATTGAAAAGGCTTACTATTAATTACAGCCCAAGCGTTGTGACATTTGGAAAGCCATAGTGCCTTGGTCACTTTATCAAAGAAATTGTCATTTACATGCTGGGGCATTGCTCTGATGCTGACAGCCACTTACTTTGCAGTTGTTTAAAATGATGGTGGGATTCTTTCTTCAGTTTTCAAAGAGCATATGGGATCAATTGGTCCTGATAAGACAAAGGGACTTCAGCCACCTCATTGTGTCCCAGGAGTAATTCACAGGGCATTGCTTGGAAATGTGGTGGGACTGAAAATGCCTGTAGCACAGCTGACAGAGGAGGTCACAGATGCTTTAGCTGCTTTTCCCACAAAGCTGATGAACCGTTTGTCATAATTCATAGCACCTCAGCACACCAGACAACAGCTCTGTCCCTGTGCGGTGCTGCTGCGTGCAGCGAGGCCTGTGATGTCCGTGGACATAGAGCACCTGGGATCCCCTGTAATCCCACAGGTGCTGAGAGGCTCAGCTTCCCCTTACTCCCAGGGAAGAAACCACTGGCTTGAGTTTGTTGGTATTTCTCTTCTTGATGCTATTAAAATACCACTCACCTTGTTTGAGACATGCTGTCATGAGGGCAGGAGAGAATGGAGGCAAGACCTGATTGTTTTAGTGCGTGAAATATATTACGAATAATTTTCTAGGTGCTCAGGTTTGATGCTGTGAGAGCTGCCAAAACTGGAAGACAGCCTTCAGGGAGCATGAAGGTGTTCATTCTCATGGTTTTAATGCTGTCGTGGACCTGCTTCTACATTGTCAGATTATTTGAGTACTATCAGGGTCCCTCTCATTTGATCTTCTCACCCAATTCAAGTTACCCCAGCAGCAGCCTGGAGCCCAGATGATTTTCAGAAATACGTTGCCTGAGCAAGGGGAGCTTCTGCTTTCGTCACCTCCAGGCCACAGTTCATGCAGGTGTGATATGCTCTGTCAGTCTTAGCTGACTCTGCAGTCTCTAGCTAAATGTATTTTTTATGAGCTGATGAAGTGTTTCTAGAAATTATTTCACTGTAATGTGTTCCAGTGTCTAGTACATGCATATCCTGGCAAATTTTCATTCTCCACAAACTGTCCTTTTCCTCTTCCACAGGGAATTTATTTTGAAAGAATTTACCTCCTGTGATGCCTGAATTTTCCACAAGCAATCTTCCCTCTGAGTGCAGGCCAGTCCAATACCATTTAGTTTGTTGGGAGTGCTGAAATTACGGCCTGAGGTGGCACAGATGCTGAAACAGTATCAACCAAATGGGAATAGATACATCAGGGACATGGGACAAGATGACCTCCACTAATCCAAACCTTTTACCTACAAGCTTCTGCTTTCTGTAAACCTACAAGTGTCACTTGCCTATCATTTAGTAAGATTACAAAGCAAGACCAGGCAATTTTAACTATTTGCTTCTGAAATGAAATCTATCCTTTGTGAATGAGGAGAACCAGGGCTAACTACATGTAAGATTAGAGTATGTCAAAGCACGTCATGACTTCTGTCACTGATTCTCTTTCATTCAGATGTTCATTGAATGAGCTTGCTCCTTGCTCTGGCTTTCTGCAAAATGTGAGTGTTGCTCCTGGTGCTCCCCAGGACCAATGAATTTTTTTCACTTCCTTACAAGAGATGATGAGGAGGAAGCTGACAGTCATTCTAAATCATGTTATTTAAAAACACTGATTTTAAGCAATTTCTCTAACGGCTCATGTATTTTCTTATTTCAGAATCCCGCCAGTGAAGCTATCATAGATTCTCATTTAGTGAATAAATGCACCTAAAGTTTCAGAAGGATGTTCATACTCTGTCCAGATGTTTTGCTTAACTTCTCTGAAAAGTACAGTTACCTAAATTTGTCTAGTCATAACTGATTTATAGTAACACAAAGGTTTGTTTGCTGGGCTTCAGTTTAGGGTAGGTCTGCAAGACAGGTTGTAGCATTATGTAGGAGACCCCCGTGGTAGATCCCTGAAAGCCTTGGCATGTACAAAGGCAGTGCAATGCCAGGTTGGGAAGCAATATGCGCTGTAGGAGGCAATAGGGTCTTGTCAGCCCCATGGTAAGTACATTTGTGTATCCTTGGTGCAGGATGAGCACTTCAACCCTTGGTCTACCATGCTTTGCACAGCACAGATGGAGCTGAAGAATGCAAATAGCAGTTGCAGGGCTGTGAAAATGCTCTGGGGCTGCAATTCTCAACATTTTGTGTCTCTTCCTTGGCTGACACTGCATCCTGCTGGCTGCCTTTTTGCCCTCTCTCAGACCTCTGCATCTGAGGAAGTATCTGCACAGCTGATTTCCCAAAGCTGGGAGGGCACAGGGGAGAACTCATTCCTGGCTTTGTTCTGTTTCCTATACTTTTGTCCAAATAACTAATTAGTTGTTTGTTGGTTTGGTTGTGTTTTGTTTTGTTTTGTTTTTTCTTTTAAATTATAGCAATCATTCTCACTGTTTTTGTAATCTCTGTGTATGCTGTAAGTGCTGTTTCATTTACCTGTTGGGACTTCCTGAAGCAGAAGTTGGATCCATAGCATTATTTTATTAGCCCTTGCTAGATGCATTCTCCATTAATTGTCAAATCCACTTTGAACCTGTTCAGACTTTTGGTTTCCGTGATACTGTGTACAGTTAGTCTCAATTTAATTATGTACTGTGTGAAAAAGTACTTCCTTTATTTTGCTTTTGACCATTTGCCTGATAATCACCTTAGGTTCTCCCTAATTTCTGTATTGTGGGAATTTATTGATCTCTTGCCAAGTTAACTTCTTTGTGCAGGCAAGGATTTCATAGGCCATTATCATATTTCCTATTAGTTGTGTGCTTTCCAAGTGGGCATCTCCAATGCACAAGAGTTGTTCCCCACCTCTTATGGTCCTCACTGCCCTATTCTGTGGTTTTCATAGCTCTGTGATATGCTAGTCGAGCTGCAGTGGCCAGACCAGGACACAAGGCTCAGGAAAGCATAGCCTAGCATAGCAGGGCTTTCCATGATGCTGTCTTCTACAGATGTTTTTACCTCTTTATACATTTCTTAACAATTCCAAATCTCCTCCTTTGCCTTTTTAATAGTGCTAAGCAACAGTTTTCAGGACTGACTCCCTCTCTGTGTGAAAATAGGCAGTTTAGATGTGGTAGTAGGATGGGAATACCTGAGATTTGTATTCACAAAGCAAACACGGCAGTCAAGTTTTGGCCAGTTTGATAATGGGCATTAATTTTTGCTGAGAGTGGAGGTTTATTAACTTTAAGGTTCTTGCTTTGTACTGGAATTCATAATTCCCATTTAATCTAGGGGTAGAATTAAGTGCCTAGAAAATGGGATTCACAAAATCTGACAAGCAGAACGAGTGTCTATGTCAGCAGGAGATACTGGAAAGGGAAGGATGTCTTAGATCTTGTTTTTTCCACTCTGAGGAAGTTACCTGCTTTCACTTGGGATTCATGACATTTACCCAGCTCTGCAGGGTGTCAAAATTTCCTTCCAGAAATAAAGGCTGAAGATTTCTTATATGACTGAGCAGGAACTCTTGTCCATGCTTGGGCATCTCACACTTGAGACATTTGCATGTAACTCTTTGATTGAATTTTCTCCCAAAATGAGATGGAAACCCACCTTCCTAAGGAAAATATCCATGCTTTACGCCTCACTTTATAAGATCTGCAGAGGGCAGGAGAGCAGAGAAAAGATCTCAATGCTTTGTACTGAAGTTCCCTTACTTGTAGGATAAATATCCAGTGAGTTGCTGAGTGAAAAGGGGAGATGAATGTCAAGTGTGTACTAGGATATCATGCTTACTTCCTTTTTGTAAGTCCTGAAAGAGTTTGCTCACACTTCAAATGAAGAGATAGACTAAAATCAGGATTAAACATATCCATTTGAGCTTAGTTGTAGAGCTGGTGGCTGCTTGGAAATAGGTGGAAAAGTTGCCATGGGCTTCATGAAAATCATGGGTTTGTCATCTTTGGAGTTGTCCTTGCATTTCACTTTGTCAGTACATGAATTTGAGTTACTTCACTGTGACAGCAGTTTTCAATTCCCTGGTGCTCTGTTTGAGCTGTTTCATTGCTGTTTCCCATTGAAGACTGTTATCAGTGCATGGAGTAAGCTGTGTATCTTAACAACTTTCCATCCTTTTCATAATCATCACCTATTCCCTACATATCAGAGCAAGAAAAACAATCAGGAATGAAATATAAAACTATCAGCTTCTCCCTCCATTGAAGACAGGAAAAAGACAATCTTAGTGTAGCAGATCATCTGTTCCTCAATTCACATTATTTGTGTTAGTGTTCCTTTTACCTCCTGTCTGTTATGAATTTAACAGCCTCCAGGAAGCTCGGCGATAGCTGAGACTCCCTGCTTCATCTTCAGATTTTTTTTCTTTGAGCTAGCCTTTAACTTTGTTCTAGTGTTTGAAAGATCTAATATTCCATCTAAATTGAATATTCAAATATATTTTTAGATTTCCTCTTTATCTCTTTTAGTAGTCTCTAGAGCCTTGCTTCCGCCTCAGTTCAACAAAAGCACATGATGAAGTGCCTGCGCGTTTTGCTCTACTGGGACCTGAACACGAATTTCTTCTACTCAGTTCTGTTTCCAAAACATTTGAAATTCCCTATCAGGTCTAGCTGCAAGACATTTTGCTTACTTTTTTCCTTTTTTTTACTAGCTATTTTTAAATGAGTGACCAAAAGTCCAATGTTTTTGTGCATGTATGCATGCATGTTGCTATCCTTTTTAAAATTATTGTTATTTTTGTTCCTTGCCATGTAACTTGCATACTAGGGTTATAATAATAGACTTCTGGGCAGAAGCACGTCCTTTGGCAAGTACTGCCATACATACTAAACTAGTCTCCCCCTAAAATTGAAATTGTATAGTAAGTAATTACTCTTGACTTGTTCAGTATGTCACCTATGCCTCATGAGAGATAGTGACAAAGTGCAAATGATAAATTCATATCCAAAGACATCCCAGACATGCTGCTTTCCTTTGAGACAATCCTGGCTTGTTCTCTGTGCTTTTTACATGATTATCAAAATCTCAAGTAAAATGATTACAGATTTAAAAAACCTGAAGAGCTTTTCTCCTAAAAAACATAATCCAAAATGCCACCTACTCCTTCAATGCCAGCAGTTGCCAGCAGCCAGGTTGGAATCAGAATAAAAATGCTCTATCCTCCAGACACTAACTTAAATTAACTGAAACAAGTACTGACCAAGTTAAACAAGCAGTAAAAGAGGTGGTTTGAGGGTACTGTCTGATAGAGGAGTTCCTCATTTGTTCTGTAGGGCTCAGGGCAGCATTTAAACAGTTTCATTTCTCTTTTCTCCATTTTCAAATGAAACCTTTTTTTTCTTCCTTTGACTCTGTTATCTATTGATGTAACTGGTGTTGCATGAGAAATTACCTCATTTCAATGACTGAAGCCAGTTTTTCTATCAGCTTGCAGTGAGGTTACCTCATTTATTTAATGAGCCTGGATAGGTAGGAAATGAAGTATTAGGAGCTGCAGATGAAGAAAAATAAAACAGAATTTTCTGTTTATTAAGCTGGTTTAAAAAATAATAATCTGCATTAATATAGCCAGTACATGTAATTGGTATTTAGATTATGGCATGATTATTACTCTGCAGACAGGGGACTCCGTTATCCTTCAGTCATCAATGAAGTAGCTGCATTCTGTGCTCATCTCATCTCTGAAGCTGAAAGAGGAGCTAGTTATTATCTTCAAGTGAGGTTATTAATGAGGGGAAAAATCATCCCCAATTACTGGGAAGAAAAATATTTCAACATTTACATATCTGAGATTTTAATTTTGATCTAATCCTTCATGGGCTCTTAAGATCAGATTGTATTCACTTTTCCAAATGTTCCCACAGTGGCAGATTGAGGGGAACCTGCACCTATCCAAGAGCTGGCTCCTCCAGTTGTGTCCTGCAGTCACAGAAATACTGCCCATTCCATCCTTCTGCTACCAGAGACTGATTTACTCTGTAGGTGCAGTCTCAAGCATGGGCTTCACTAGAGAAAAAAGAAATTATGACCTGTCTGTATTGTCTGTGTTCACAGTCCTTTCCTTTTTCTTAACTAGAAAAAGCCTGGGGTTTTTTTTTGAAAAATCTGATTTCATTCTTTTGCTCTTTTTTTTTTTTTTTTTTAACAAGGTATTGATCCTCATGGAATTAATGATTTGGAAGTTTTGACTCTGAACCTTCTAGAATAAAACCTGAGCAACACAAAGGTGATGATTTAAATTCAGTAAAACATGACCTGTACTAGTGGGAGGTGTCCCTGCCTATGGCAGGGGGTTGGAACTAGATGATCCTTGAGGTCCCTTCCAACCTTACCATTCTATGATTCTATGTGGACAGTAACCAGGAGATGAGCGAATGCTGTCCATACTGTGAAACCATCCATCAACACAGATGAGAAGGTCAGGCCTTGGTGGGTTCAGGAGGTAGGGACATCAAACACAGTTTGCAGTCAGTTGGAAAGACAAAGAAAACTCAATAATTACACAACTGTTTCAGTAGATTACAGATTTCCTAGAAAACAATAAAACAGTCATCTGTGAATGGAAAAAGTAATTTTTTTTTTTTGTTTTTTTTTTCTTTCCCCATCATTCAAAAACTTAGTTCCTGGAAGTCATCAGATGTCTCTTTGGAAAACTCAGAGTCTGTAACCAATCAACGTAGATTTCTCTTACGGCATTTGTGCCCATTAATGACTCGTTGATTTACAGTGAAACTGTAGCTGAAGAAAGGACTGTCTTGGACAGCCACATAAATATTAAATTAATTTCTTGTGAAAGATGACTGCTATTACACTAAATATTAAATGAATTCATAATACTTGGACATTCGCAATAAATCACTGCTGGGAACGCAGTCTAACATCCCATTCCAAATCTTTGCTTTTTTTAAATATTAAAGACTTGGAAAAGGACTGGTGGCTCTCAAAGGAAAGTACAGCTTGGTAACACTGGAGTCATTAACGATTTCCCCTGGCACAAAGAGGAGTTTTAATTTAGTCCTGTTTTACAGATGGGGGGAGGAGGCATGAAAGGGTTTAGGCTGAACTGCTGATCACAGGAGGTTCAAACCCAATCTGTTTCTCAGGAGAGACATCATAGTAAATTATCAGCTCCTGACAGTCCTTGTTTTGCTTGAAGTGCTCAGAGCAGCATCGGCAGAGGATCTGGCAATGTGATACCAGAAGGCTGAGAGCATTTGCCAGACTCAAAGGGAGAAAGAGCTGGATGCAATGTCTAATCTCCAGGCACCCAAAGTGGTTAGCATCGGTTCACCTCTACATATCTTGCCCAAGACCAGGAAAGGAAGGATGGAACTCCGCAGGTTTTGACTAGTAGATCTAGGCCTAGCAATTGAATCAAGTCATCTTCTCTCTTTAGAGAAGGCAGATCTTAGTCTGAAAAGTTTAGTAAAATGCTTAGTGGACTAAGAAAGGCTAAAATTTTTTTTTTTTTTTTAATTAGAATAAGGATTATATCAGCAAGGTCATCCTAGTGCTGTTACCTGAGGTCTGAGTGTAAAAATTTATGCAAGGACTAGCCATGTAGACTGGAAACTGTTCTTGTAAATAAAATTGAATGGCTGTCAGACTCCTCTGTTTTTCAGTGTGCAGATGGATGTGAATACATGCAGCTCCTTCTTTCCAAAGACTTTTGCTTCTCTGCCTTAAATGGTCTCAGTCACACAAGGTTTTTCTAATGAAAATTTGCCAAGGTATTTAAATTAGAAGCAAAAATTAGAAAAGCTGCTACCACATAGGAATATTAATTGTTCATTATACAGGGCTTTAGTTCACATAGTTACTTTGCATGTGCAAAGCTGCCAATTAAAGAGGCTCAGAGAGCTCACTGCTGCACAATAGCCGTTTCTCCAGAGCCTCACAATGGCTATTGTATTCTGTCACTGACCTTTAGACACCTTCAAACACATATTGACACAGTATGCTGGGATCGTTAGAGCTATTGTTTCAGTGCCCCACCGGGAAAGGAGAGCTTTGCAATTTCGAGGAGTCCTTTAAAATTTGATATAATGATGACAGCAGTGATATTTCTCAATTAGAAAGTGAGGGGGAAATTCAAGTATTTTTCTGGTGCTTCAGGTCTATTCCAGCCTGCACACCTACCACAGTTCCCACATTGGTCCCTTTCCATTACGTTAAAAAAAAAAAAAAATGTTTATCAGGAGCATTTGGTCTCCTTTTCTATTGTTTCTAGGGGAATTTATTTAGTGGTTTTGACCTGATGGTGCCATATGGTCAGCCTCTCTTAGCTCCCATGGATTCTGCCTGGATGAACATCTTGGCAGGATAGACCCTTTCATCCTGCAAGTGACAACACCCTTTTAAACAGAGCACATAGCTGGAACCAGTTGTATGCAGGAGACTGGGATCTGGAAGCATAGTTCAGACTCTTCAAAACTCAGCAGATGTTGTCTCTATAATAACAGCTATGGTTCATTCCAACTCTTCTGTGTCTCAACATCTACAGTATTCCTGTTTTCTTACCAGTTTGTGACAGCTAAAGAATGCAAACAAGAACTTTGAGAGCAGAGATATAAAATACTCCAAGTACATTTACTGTAGTAAATCCAAGCATCTTCTAAAAGCTTATATTTATTTTATTGTCACCCTCCTATTCTTTAAAGCTGCTTTAAGAAATTACTTCAGCAGAGAGAACATTATGGAGCACCATTTTAAACCTTGTATGGGACATTTTGTCTACAGAGAATAAATAAATTACTGGCTTGTATTTGCAAAGAAATACTGCCTGAGTATAGGGAGGTAGTTTCTGTTCCATAAGCCTTGCAGTTGCTGACTTTGTTTTTAATCCCCTAGCATCCTATTATAGAACAAATTAAGAGATATAGCCCTGAGTCTCTGAAGACAGTCTTGGTTAATGGCTTGCACTTCTGACAGAAAAGGAACGTACTGGCATGTGCTGGAGGACGAATATTTTCTGCATACAGTCCCCTCTACCAAAAAAGCATCCTAGTGCTTGAGGTAAAGGTGCAGCAGGATTTCTAACACTGCTATAAAACCCATGAGGTCAGATGTTTTTCTTTAATAATGCAGGCTGACTATTTTTTTTAATCTTTTTTTCTTTTTTGTGGTCTGTCTTCAAACATCACGGTGACATCTTTACCTTAATACATGAGGAGAAGTGACCTGCTTCTCGGAGTGAGACAACAATAGGTGCAGCTGCGTGATGCAGAATGCAGTTGGGGAGCACACACTGGAAGGGGCTATCAAACCAGTCTTGTGTGTCTGTTCTCCCTACAGTAAATCTGCATTGGGAATAAACAAGACAGCAGTGAAAGTGCTTCTTTTGCAGTGGGCTGGAATCTGAAATCTCTCCTCAGACCCTTGTGCTTCCCCAGCAGAGATTTTTAGCCATCCAGCCTAATTTGTTACTTCTGAGAATTTCTCTGTTGAGAGACAGGATTCTTCTGGCTGAGACAGGGAAATGCTTCCATTGCTGCCTTCTCTGCATGGAAAGTTTTTAGCTTTGCTGTCCCACTGTAACTGAACTATTTCTTTCAAAAGTCCTGGGTGGATTTGAAAATGGAGATAATTTTTGCTGTATGTTAGGTCTTTACTCTGCTGAAGGACTTGAAGCTGTATTTGATGAGGAGGGATTTTCACAGGATCTTTATTACTGAAAGCTCTACTTTACTACTTTACTAGTGAACGTTCTACCTGGATCCACCTGCAGTAATGGCAGTTTTGAGAGGTTTCCTGCCACACACACTGAGATTTTCCAAAAGAAAAATGAAAGGAATTGATATACCTGCTCACTGCTCATATTTCATTTGGTTCCTTTGCAGAAGGAGAAGAAGAGCGGGCTGCTGAAACTTCTAGCAGGAGCATCAACAAAGAAGAAGTCGCGTTCTCCACCGTCCGTGTCCCCCACGCACGACCCCCAGGCAGCCATTGAAGGAGTCCTGCAAGGGGCAGTGGGACCTGAGCTATCCTCCCTCTCCAGCCATGGCAGGGCTGGCTCATGTCCTATTGAGAGTGAAATGCAGGGAGCCATGGGGCTGGAGCCTCTGCACAGGAAAACAGGCTCCTTGGATTTGAATTTTTCCATCCCTTCACCTGCCAGGCAGCCCCTCTCTTCCATGGCAGCTATTCGGCCAGAGCCCAAGCCTTTGCCTCGGGAGAGGTAAGCTGTGTATCTCCTGACATTGCTTGCATCCTCAGGGAGCATTTGGAGGAGGACTGCAAGTTTACCTTGCTCAGGGGATGTTGCAGTTTTAGTGCCCTGTGGACTGGTTGCAGGTAGCTCAGCTGTGTTGTAGGAAAATAAGGCTAATGTGCATCTACCCACTGAAAACCATTTGACACACAGTGCACGTTTGATGTTTATTGATTTTAAAAGTGGTGAGCAGCAACTGTCCATGACACTGTACAGCCCTGGTCTAAACATGGAGAACAACAGTGCTTTCACAGCTCAAAAAGTGTAACTGCTGTTGCCAAAGGCCACTTTTGAAGTGGGATCCCTATGTTTTAATAAAATCGTGGAGTTGTCATCTGACACTTCCTCCCTGGGGGCAACAGGAGTGATGTGCTTACTCATCATGGCCCCTTCTGGCCTGATTTGCTGTACCGAAGGATTTAAAATTCTCCTTGATTAGGTATACTTACAGTCATTACCACCTTCAGTGACCTGTTACCAATAAATAGAGTTCATTTCTAGAGAGAAATGATTCTAGAGTTCATTTCGGCAGCCTGCTCTGCACCTTTTTGCCTTAGAGTAACGTATTTTGCAAATCCAAAAAGGAAAAAAACAACAAAACCAAAAACAAAATACAAAAGCAGATGGAAAGGGAGATAACTGATTATAAACAGAAAAGAGCGAAGTCTCCATGTGCAGAATCTTAGTGGCTTCAGGTAAATATTTTCAATGAGACTGCAGTTTGAAGAGTGGGAAAGGAACTGACTGCACTGATATAATACTATTGAAATGCTTTCCACTCAAAAAGTGATTGAGGAGAATATGTTTTTTACAAAAGCATGATGGATTTTTCCAAAAAGTAGTCTAGGCAACTCTCTGGAGTTGATATTAAAAACATTTTTGGAGCAATAATGAAGTTACAGAAGTTTGAAAGAAACTATTTTTATCTAAGTGTGTGGAAGAAACCAAAAGAAATGGACTAAGCAAGCCACCTGATACTGAACCCAGTGGAGTCATGAAGCAGATGATGCAGGGCATAATAAGGAATACTGCAGGGCAGTTCATAGTCTGTGCAATGTTTTACTAAATGCAGGTTGAAATTTGGTTGGGAAGGTGACAATGACACTTCAATATATTTAAACATTTCTGAGGCATCTGGTTTGTTACCATAAATGCGTCACTGAGGAAACTGTACACAATTGACACAAACTGATTCCTTGTTATCAAATCTAACTCCCAATCACAAATGACTGGGAGACCATAGAATCATAGAATGGTTCGGGCTGGAAGGTACCTCCAAAAGTCATGTAGTCCAACCTCCTCCTGCATTCAGCAGGGGCATCCTCAACTACACCAGGTTACCCAGAGCCCCATTGAGCCTCACCTTGAATATCTCCAGGAATAGGGCCCCAACCACCTCCCTGGGCAACCTATTCCAGTGTTCCACAACCCTCATAGTAAAGAATCTGTGCCTAACATCCAATCTAAATCTGCTCTTTAGTTTGAATCCATTGCCCCTTGTCCTATCACCACAGGCCTTTGTAAACAGTCTCTCTCTGTCCTTCCTGTAGGCCCCCCTCAGGTACTGGAAGGTCATTATTAGGTCTCCTTAGAGCCTTCTCTTCTCCAGGCTGAACAACCCCAGCTACCTCAGCCTATCCTTGTAGCAGAGGTGCTCCAACCCCTCGTCTGGGTACTCTCCATCAGGTCCATGTCCTTCCTGTATTGAGGGCTCCAGAGCTGGATGCAGCGTTGGGGTCGGCCAGAATGTTGTGGAGTTCTGCAGATGTGCCCGGGACCGCTAGGGATGGGGTGAAGGATGATGCGAGATGAGACGAGCAGCCGATATCAATGTGATACATCCAAGATTGCCCCTTTATTGAACATGAGTATGCCCTTATATACCTCTTAACAGGCTATGAGGGTTAGCAATTGGCTCAAATCCTTAAGGGACAAGCTATTGGTATTAACCAATTGGTTTGAGGGCGAACTGTGAGGGCACCAAGCTGGTTGGCTCATCACTATCTGTTCAGATGCCCCTTGTTTTGGTTTGAACCTCCTGTTATTGTAATTATTCTGCAGGCTGCTGTAGCCTGTGTGTCCTTGCCCTTTGGATAAACTTTTCATTTAGACTGTGAAACTTCAGCTCACAACTAGCAGTTAGCACAACTTGGATTGCTTACATGTCCAGTTAATACAGAATGTTTTCCCACAATGCAGTACTCCAGGTGAGGTGTCACCAAAGCAAAGTGGCAGAATCACCTCTCTTGATCTGCTGGCAATGCATCTTCTGATGCAGCCCAGGATGTGATTTGCCTTCTGGGCTGCAAGCGTACACTGCTTATGTCCAGCTTCTTGTCCATCATCACCCCCCACATCCTTTTCCACAGGGCTGCTTTCTATCACCTCATCCCCTAGTCTGTATTGATAGTGAGGGTTGTTCCAGCTGATTGTGTGTGTATGTAGTGGAGCCTACCAAGCATTGGGGGCTTGGACCTGCGCTGTCCAACATAAAGTCTTTGCTGTTGCAGAACGGAGGACTGAAGTGGGAGGTAGGCAATGAAGAAGCCAGGCCTGCTGGTGCAGAGCTAATTCAAAGCATTGATAGGGAGAACACAGAGTAACAGTGTATTTCACACAGAAGCCAAATCTCAGACAAAGTGGAGTGGCCTCAAGGAATCATCATAAGGACAATGGAAGATTTAAAATAATATACTTGCATTGAATAATACAGGGACCTCTGGTACACCGAGTAAAAAGCAGGAACAGCTTAGTAACAGTCTGTGAGAGACTATGAACAGGACAGGCATAGGGATATTTTTACCCTAGGCTGGTTGTTTTGTCTAAAGGAGATGCTGTTGTTCAAGTGCAGCTGTTAGACTTGAAGCAAAAATAAATACAGGCAAGTCCTTCAGCACTGTAATGAAGGCAGTGAGAGCAGACTATCACAGCAGTCTGTTGTCCTTAAAATCCACGAAAAAGCAATTTAGTTGAAGGGGTGAAAATGCAATCCCTATTTAGGCACACTTAATTTGGTCTACATCAGTTTAGATTAATGCTGTAAGAAAAGCTAAATCAATATAAACCAGATTTAGCACCAGGGTAACTAAATTGGTGGAGTACTGCACCTTTAGTTAAATGTAGCTATGAAATGAGGCTGGGAAGAACGTACCCTGACATCTCCAGAGCTGGTTGTTGAGATGCTGTTCTCAAAGCTTTACTGTAGGGAAGTCCAGACACATTAATATGCCAGGGCTAGTCCCATATCCCACAAATTCCACAGTTCACCTCGGGATGGTCTGGGTAGTCAAACATTTAACTGATGACAATTCTAAGTGGCGGAAGAGAACCAGAGAGACATGGCTTAGCTGCATCCACTCATCCATGCTGGAATCAGGAGTAAATAGATTTAGACTGCTGAAACTGAGTAAGTATTTCCAATTGCAGTATATGTTAAGGAACTGACTCTGATTTTAATTCCTGAGCCTTAAATCTGAAAATAAGCTATAATTGAAGTAGCCCTAATTACACACAGCAGGCAAGATTCTCTAATTGATTTATGAATTAGCTTCCATATCATTGGTGTATCTTTTTCCTTACCTGATCATACGGGGTTTTTTCATGCCCATAATGGGAAATATTAATTACCTTCATGCACTAGAAAGAGTAATGCTTAGTCCTGGAATAATCTGAGCAGATACATTAAACACTTGTCTCCTAGAAATTCATCCCACATCCATCTGTGCTCATTAAATCGTCAAATAACTCAGAAGTACCAAATTATATTATTTTTAAAACAAATTATGGTTTTCAAACCACTTGTTCTTTTCACATCTGGCAACGGAGGAACTCGCATTCAACGTCACTCAGCTCCCTGTTTTGCTTGTTTGCATTTTGGTGCATTTCATCTGCACAGTAGGAACAATTCTCTGAGAAAGAAAAGAGGGGGGCGGGGGGAAAGGTTAGATAAACGGATTCAGATGCTGGGTGAATTTTTTTAAAGCTGCAAAGCATTTCAGTGGACTTAGCTGTGCTTGGCTTTCTGTCTCCCAACGCCCATCCGTGTGCGCAGAGATGGAGTAGGTTGGAAGAAGTAGCACATTCCTTAGTATTTACGACATTCGGAATGAGGCTGAAGCCGGCAGCAGAGCACCGCTGCGTCTCCCACAGAGGCTAGCTTGCAGCTCCAGCACTCGCCACATGCAGGCTACTGATCAAAGGCGAGCAGTCACGCCGCTAGCCATAGCGGAGGTGCGTTAAAAGGCTCTGATTGCTTGCAGTTCGGCACTCATGATTTAGAGGAAGAATTCCTCATTTTCTGCCTGACAGCCCAGCCCTTTGTGGAAGTTGCAGCCAGTCGAACAGGAAGGTGAAGTGAGCTTCACTGTCTCAGAGATGCTGCTAATATTTATGCTCTCATTTGTTATGCACAAGGAGATAGAGGAAAACGATTATTTTATCTTAACCTACTTGATATTCCAAAACCTCGTTATGGATGACTGGATTAGAAAGGAAATTGTTCCTAGCTCTCCTGTCATTTAGCCTTGGTATCAAACTGGTTTTCCGGGGTGGTTAGTGCCCATGTCTGCCTTCTGGGTGTAGTTCCCTGCTATCAATTTATAAAATCACCTTCCTTCAGCTGCTTTTGGCCATAAAGCATCCAGCAGTCCAAGCAGCAGAGCGGAGAAATTTCCCAGGTGGTGCCCTTGTCACTTTATGTTGCAGTGATTGACTGTCAAGTGAATACCTTGTCAGGCTGCATGTACCCCACATGCTCTTTTTCCACCTACTGCTCCATCCAATTTCTGCTGGTGCAAGACACAAGACCAGTACAGGGATGCACTGTGGTGAGACAGGCCCTTGGAACAGAGATTTGCACATATCCCACCGATGCTGTTTGTTCATGTGAGAGAGGGATGTGCTGTCTGCCGCCCCCTTCAAGAAAATATGACTGTACATTAAGCAAAACAGGAGAGTTGAGTGTGCATGCATGTGTGTGTGTGACAGTCATGTTCCCCTTGCTGCCTGGCACTGTTCCCAGATGCAAACCCGAGTAAAACATGTCACGCGTTGTTGACTCTTTTATAGTAACTGGCACTAATTCTGCCATGTTATATTCTGATAAAGCAGTCCTACCCAGACTTACTGTCACGACTGACATATCTGTGCCATGTTTCTATGGTTCTCCTGGAACCTATGAGCAAGTTGTAACCACAGCAGTGTTGCAGAATATGATGGGAGCAGTGAGTTTGACCTTTAAAATAGATCCCTCCACGTTTCTGTGCATCCTTTCTACAAGTCACTGCCACAGTGGAAATTGAGCTCCCAATTCAAGGAAGCATTCAAGCATATGCTTAATGCTCATTGACTTCAATTTTGCTGCACACGTGTATCTTCTTTGCCAAAAGGGAAAGCAAAGGAAGGAGTTCTTTTTCTTTCCTGGAAAGGGATACCGGAGAAATGACCCCAGGAATAAGTTATGACTGAATAGTGGCATGTATACACATGATTAAGCTTTTCTTTGACTAGTGATATCTGCCTTAGGACTGAGAAACTAGAATTAACCATCTCAGAAATTGAATCCTGCAGTATTTCCAGGAGAAGGGTAAAAGATCCAACTGAGATTTGTTCTTCTAAGGTTGCTTACTCAGACTCCATAATATGGTGAAGCGAGTTCTGACCCGTAGCATGCAGAGGCGCTTTGCAGGTCTCTGCAAACTGCCAGTAAATGAATGGAGAAACAGAGTTTCAACAATGAACAGGTGCAATGGTCTTGTCACCAGTTGTCTGTCTTCACATGAAGCTGTGTCTATCCTGAAAACTGTCCTTAGTGCATCATACTTCGACAAAGAGAAATTTGCATTAGGCATTCAAATGCAAGCACTCTAGAAGGGACTGGATTGGGGAATAGCCATGCAGACCTGATTTACCTCATCATATATTTGTGTCCTTAAGCTTCTCTAGCTCCATCAGTGTCCTGGATGCACGTATTTACTTGGTGATCAGTATTTCATAGAATCATAGAATGGTTTAGGTTGGAAGGGACCTCAAAGATCATCTAGTTCCAACCCCCTGCCATAGGCAGGGACACCTCCCACAAGAACAGGTTGCTCAAGGCCTCATTGAACCTGGCCTTGAACACCTCCAGGGAGGGAGCAGCCACAGCCTCCCTGGGCAACNCTTCTTTTTTTTTTTCCTCGTTGTCCAGACCTGAGCCCCGGTATTAATTACTGATCTCTTCTAATCATTACTGTTCAGTGCCTGTGTGTGCACGCTGATAGAGAGCCTACATGAGTAATTTAGACAACTGACTCCTACACAGCTGGGGTGCATGAGATGAGTCTCACTCTGTGGAAAAGTGTGGCACGAGGCTTTGCAGCCGGAGGAGTTAGAGAAACCACTTTCCCCACACCAGTGAGTTTTACTGCGGTCACTTGCTAGAGATCTTCCAACCTTTGCAAAAGATGGAGTGGCTTTGGCAGCCACACATTTCTTCCCCATCAAAGCCTCGACTCAAGTCCAGTGCAGGACACCTTATGCACTAAATGAGACAGGCACCCTATGGCAAAAGAGAATGCAACCATGTAATGAAAGATAATATTGCATACAACCAAAAATTAAGTCATGGACTTAATTTTTCTTCATCTCGGATTCATGGGTGTGAAACATTCCTGTTTTGTTAAGGTAGTGGATGACTTTATACATCTGTATGCATGACATTTTTAGTCAGATTGCTCTTTTAAAGGAAACAAACCCCAAACTTCCATCATGCATCATCTATTTGAGGTTAGGAGTGTTAGCTGCACCTTGCAGATAGCTGTATCAGGTAGAGGTAGGTGGAAAAGGTGTTTCTTCTGTCTGCAAAGATGTGCTAGGAAGACATGGGACAGTGGGATTCCCAGGTTTCTGCTGACAGCAGAGGGATAGCAGTGATGGACCCATTACTACTTCTCAGTGAGTTCATTCTGACAGGGCCCCCATCCCACCTTCAGTCCCAGTGCCTGTCTCTACCTGTGTTGTCTCCTGCCACACAGGATGTCATGTGCCACCCACAGGCTCTCTCTCACCAAGTCTCTTTGCTCTCCCAGACTCAGCTCAGAAAAGCTGCCCCCCTTCAGCATCCATACCCACACCTCCTGCCAGGGCTTCTTCCAGTTTTCATGGTGGTCCCATTCCTCCCTCAACTCCTCTTCTCCCATCAGACTCCTTCTGCCTCCACACTCTCTCCCCAGCCTCACCTCACTCTCTCAACTCTCTGAAGTTTCCCTGCCCAGGCAAACCCTGTCTGCCATCCTTGCTGCTACTACTCTCAGCCTCTTGTCATGTATTTCCTCTTGAGCACAGAGGACCATCTCAGGTCACTGCCCATCCTAGACAGTCCCCTCCAGGATGAAGTACCTGACTGTGGGATGCCACAGGAGCCAGTAGTGGGATAGTCCAGCGTGGAGTCTGTGCCTTAAGAGGGAAAAAAGAAAGGAGCCCATTGCTAAGAAAGGAAGAGCAATACAACCTCTGAGGTCTCACAGAGCTAGGACACCTTGGAGCATGAATTGCAGATTTTTTTCTTCTGCGCACACACAACCCTCTACTAAGCATGTACCATTCTGAGACAGTGTGAATGCTTTTAACCTGGCCAAGAGCAGGTGATTTTGCAAAAGAACATCATCTGTGACAGGCTGGTGGGGCCACAGGACAGATCTTTGCTCTCAAGTATGGGGAGCTGAAAGAAATTTGTGGAAGCCCTTATTGTGGCTGGTGGTTGTGCAAAAACCCTTGCAGTATTCCTGGAGGTGATGAGACCATTTGTGCTCAGTGCAAGGCCCTCAGACTGACAGAGTCGACTGCTGTGTCGAGTTGGGGCTAAAGTAGTTAACATTTGGTTGGCAGAGTTACAACTATCTGAGAGTACAATTCATAACAGAAAATACCAAACATTGTTAGCAATAGGTGCAGAGGTGGTTGCCAGTGTGATTGCTGCCCAGCTAATTATCATATGACAAAGCTTGTGATTTGGAGGTATACTGTGACACAGGAAAAACTGAGAGATCAACGAGATCCATCTAAAATGCCTGTTTGGTGTCAGAAAACCTACAGTTTTGTACTAGCTTCTCAAAGAAGGGACAAAAGGGGAAACGAAAAGGAGAGATATAAATAGAACTACACAAGGTTGCCTTTTTGGGAGTGAGGAACGATGTCTGAGAGAAGAGATCTCTTCTGCCAAAAAAACCAGGGCTATTAGATGATTCGTAATTCAGTTCCAGAAGATAAACTGGGCTCAGATGCCACCTGGAGGTCTGGACGGGCGTCACAGCAGCAGTGCCGTGCTGCTGCCCACTGGGCTGCCTCTCCCAGGCCCTGTTCAAAAGCCTCTCAAAAGTATAGAATCTTTTTCCATCTCTCATGGAAGATTTCTCAACCAATTTGAAAGGTCCTTCACATCTAAGATTTTGGTACTTTATCAAAAAGAAAAAAACCAACATTTTGATACTAGCTATCCTATGAGATACAGACATTTGAACTGCTTTAATTTGGGATTTCCTTAAATGGGAAAAATGGCTTAATTTCCTATTGCAGCAATTGAGATTTATTTTTTTAATGCTCTAAGGAGATGCTGTGTAGAACTCCTTATGTGATGATGGGTACATTCCAGCTGAGCGTGGTCACCTCCCTCCTTGTGAGCCGTTTATGGACTGGCTACTCCTAGGATGTAGCCTGGTTTTACAAGGATGGTTCTGTGCTTAAGGTACTGGCATGAGTGTTGGCAGTCCCAGCTGGGTCTTTGGGGTGACCCTGCCCAAGATGCTATCTTTTTCTGTGCTTCTGTTTCCTGATCTGACAAAAAAATCCATGACCACTTAACTGATGCTGAGGTACAGCTGCCTTCTTTCTTTCTCAAAGCCTCTTGAGCTCCCGGTGCAGAGCTCCAATGCACTGTGATTGTGCATAGAGTTGTGAGATCTGAAATGTGGCAGCATCTTAGCTAAATTTTTTCCTCTCTGATAATTTAATTAATCAACACTGCAGCAGAGTGTTTGAAATAATGTGTGCATTCATTTGCATAATGGCTCTAATTGGCAAAGCTTCATAATATAAGTGTAGCAGTTCCACAGATAATAGCACGATAGGCCATTTTCCTGCAGCCAGCTGGCAGCACACGTTTCAGCCTCTGTTACTTGCTTTTCCACAGAGGCAGAAAGTGACAACTAGATTAATTGACCAGGGGACAGAGATGACCAGCAGATTTTTGATGGCACTAGAACACATATATTTTTCTACATGACAGTGTCGCTGTATAAAAAAAGGCTGTAGTCAAGAACTTTGCTCTAAACTCCAAGTGGAGTTTAATGCTTTTCCAAGGAACAAGATGTTTGGCAATGTCCATACGTAGAGCCAAAGCTGATATTTTCACTGTCATGTCAAAGTGGAGTCCCTAGTTTCAGAACTGCAGCTACTAGGTGCCTGACCAGCATCTCTGAAGAAAAATTAGCGGCTGCCTCTAGAAAGCCCCTTGCTTTGGTACCATCTCACTGAGAATGGCCTCAGGGAGTGGTCCAGAGCCTCCAGGGCATGTTGAAGTTAGTCTTCAGGCGCAGGACATTATTTTTAATAAATATTTGCGTTGTAACAAGGCAACATGACTGAGGCATCAGTGACTGTACAGTGGTTGTGGAAATGTTAATCCTCAGGAGATGGGCTTTAGGTAATCAATTGTCATCTTTTAACTATCTTACTATATCCATTACTTTGCAATTAGCAAGGCAGTTATTGACTGTTAAGCAAATGCCAGATGACGGTGAAAGTACATGTGCTGAAGAAAAAAATACAAGTACAGCAGAAATACATTCTCTGCTCTGCACACAAGTGCACACTGATGTAAAAGGGCTCAGCCTATGTGCTCATGAGGATGCCTGTTGATAAGCCTGCATGCAGAATGGCCATGTCAGCATCAGACTCATCGTTACTTCATCAAAATGAAGTGACACTTGAAAAATAAGTTCCCAGAGACCCATGTGAATGGTTCAGGACAGGGGCTCCCTGTTGCTTTGGAGAGTGCTTTGAAAGTCACAGAATTATAGAATCACTTCAGTTGAAAAAGACTTCTAGGATCATCAAGCCCAGCCACTGACTTAAGATCACCATAGTCATTAAACCACATCCCCAGGTGCCATCTCTACACATTTTTTTAATATCGCCAGGGATAATGACTCCACCACCTCCCAGAGCAGCCTATTCCAATGCCTGAGCAATGTTTCAGTAAAGGAAGTTTTCCTAATATTCAATCTAAGCCTCCCCTGGTGCAATTTGAGGACATTTACTCTCATCCTATCACTCAATACTAAAGAGCAGAGACCAACACCCAACTCACTGCAACCTCCTTTCAGGTAGAGTGTGATAAGATATCCCCTCAGCCTCCTCTTCTCTAGACCAGACAATCCCAGTTCACTCAGTTGCTCCTTGTAAGATTTATTCTCCAGGCCCTTTACCAGTTTTGTTGCCCTTCTCTGGACACACTCCAGCAACTCAATGTCCTTCTTGGTAGTGACGGGCCCAAAACTGAGTGATATTCAAGGTGTGGCCTCACCAGTGCCACATACAGAGGCACAGTCACTTCTCTACTCCTGCTAGCCACACTGTTCCTAATACAGGCCAGGATGCTGTTGGCTTTCTTGGCCACCTGAGCACACTGCTGGCTCACATTCACCAGGCTGTCAGCCAGCACCACCAAGTCCTTTGCTGCTGGGCAGCTTTCCAGCCATTCTGTCCCAAGCTTGTAGTGTTGTGTGGGATTATTGTGACCTAAGTGCAGGACTCGGCACTTGGCCATGTTAAACCTCATACAACTGACCTCAGCCCATTGATCCAGCCTGTTCAGGTCCCTCTGAGGCCATTCCTACCTTCAGGCAGATCAACACTCCCATCCAGTTTGGTGCCATCTGCAAACCTAGTGAGGGTTCACCCAATACCCTCATCCACATCATTGATAAGGATATTAGAGAAGATTGGCTGCAAAACTGAGCCCTGGAGAACACCACTAGTGACCAAGGTCTCACTGCATTTAACTCCATTCACCAACATCCAGCCAGTTTTTAACCCAGCAAAGCATCCACTTATCCAAACCATGAGTAGCCAGTTTCTCCAGGAGGATGCTGTGGGACACAGTGCTGAATGCTCATTTTAGCTTCCCTTCCAGGTTTGAGGGACCCAAAGTATATTCTCAAGAAACATGATAAGAAAAATGTGAACTTCTTTAGCTAATCTCTGCTAATATCAGAGGCAGTTGGTGGGAGCACTGCAAGCCTTCTTTTTTTCATTCTTGGTGGACAAGAGAGGAGCTACAGATGTCACCTATTGGGACTTCTGTAAGGTCTCTGACATGCCCCCACCCAGCATCTTTATCTCAAAGGATAGATTTGATGGGTGGACTGTTTGGTAGACAAGGAATTGGTTGGATGGCTGCATCCAATGTAATGGGACAAGACTCAATGTCTGGATGGAGATCAATGGGATGGTGTCCCTCAGGGGTCTGTATTGGGACCAGTACTATTTAATATCTTCATCATTGACATAAGAGGATTGAGTGCACCCCTTAGCAACTTTGCAGATGACATCAAGCTGGGTGGTTCAGTTCAGATGACAAAAGAATGGAGCACCATCCACTGAATAAACTTGAGCAGTGGGCCTGTATGAACCTAATGAGGTTCAAAAAGGCCAAGTCCAATTTTCTGTGCCTGAGTAAGGTCAAGCCTTGCTATCAACACTAGGCTAGGGGATGAAAGGATTGAGGGCATCCCTGTGGAGAAAAACCTTGGTTTACTGGCTACTGAAAATTTGGAGATGATCTGGCAATGTGCTCTTGCAGCCCGGAAAGCAAATCATAACCTGGACTGCTTGAAAAGCAGTGTGGCCAGCAAGGTAGAGGGGGGTGATTCTATCCTCTACTCTTGTTGAGACCCTATAGCAGCCTTCCAGTATTTAAAGGGGATTTATAAGAAAGATGGGGACAGACTTTTTAGTAGGGTCTGGTAGATTCATACTAGAGATAAGGAAGAAATTTTTTATGGTGAGAGTGGTGAAACACTGACACAGGTTGCCAAGAGAGGTGCTAGATGTCCCATCTCTGGAAACATTCAAGGTTGGGTTGGATGGCGCTCTAAGAAACCTGATCTAGCTAAAGATGTCCCTGCTTATTGCTTCAGGGTTGGACTAGATGACCTTCAAAGGTCCCTTCCAACTCAAACATTCTATGATTCTATGATTGTGAATGGAGCAGATGCAGTGCTGAGCAAGATACGCTACAGCGGAGGCAGATGCAAAACTGGGAGGAGGCAGCTGAGTCTCTGGTGCAGGCTGAGCATGTGACTGGGAGCAGAGGCCACTGCAGGCAGTACAGTCACGGGATAAATGTCTTCCTCTCATGGTCTAGCTCAAGAGCACCTCCTACTCAAGTGTCCAGTCAAAGTGGCCAGAAGTCCCCCCATCATACTGACTTTTACTAGAAAATGTAGCTGTGTCAGATACAACTGATGTGCAAAAATGGAACTCGTTGATGTTTCCAAAAGTGTTTTTCCTCAAGGTTTTTGGTTCTGGTGCCTGGCTGTTCCCATCAGGCACAAGCTTGACTGCTGGTTGACCAGGTCTTTGTGTTTTTGTCTCCAAAGGTACCGTGTTGTGGTCCCATACCCACCGCAAAGTGAGGCTGAGATTGAACTGAAGGAAGGTGACATTGTGTTTGTGCACAAGAAACGGGAGGATGGCTGGTACAAAGGGACGTTGCAGAGGAACGGCAGGACGGGCCTCTTTCCTGGGAGCTTTGTTGAGAGCTTCTGAGGACAACTTGCCACTCCCTCAGCTGAAGGAGCTTTCAGGGGAAACTGCATAGCACAAGAAGAGACAGCAAAGAGAAACTGGACTGATAACCACTGCCATTTTTACTTCCAAAGACTCCCCCCAGGCCCTTCAGTCTACAGCTCTGGAGATACAGTGCCCCGCTGTGCTCCCGAGACCCCGTGCAGTGCATACAGTGGTATGTTGAAGTAGTGCCTTCCACCTGGAATCACAGACTGAAAGGACACCCACCTGGACTGTACGTGACCTGAACTCTGGCTGTTAATCCTTTGTGTAAATTATAGAGAAGATATCTTTAAAAAAAAAAAAAAAA